>PVLD010003799.1:0-136085 GCA_004027595.1 Dinomys branickii | reverse complement strand
TTTTTTTTTTTTTTTTTTTTTTTTTTTTTTTTTTTTTTTTTTTTTTTTTTTTTTTTTTTTTTTTTTTTTTTTTTTTTTTTTTTTTTTTTTTTTTTTTTTTTTTTTTTTTTTTTTTTTTTTTTTGCGGTACTGGGGATCGAACTCAGGACCCTGCGCTTGCTAGGCAGGCGCTTATTCCACTGAGCTATATCCCCAGCCCCCCTTGTTATTTTTGAGAGATCTTTCTTTTCATGATCCCAACTGCTATGCTGTCTTCAAGGTCTGAAAGTCTATGTTCAGGTTCATCCAATAAGTTTTGCCAGCTTTCAGTGGAATTTTTAATTTTCTGGATATCTCTTTGAATCTGTTTCATGCATTCAAATTCTTTCCTGTATTGTTTATTCAAGGTTTCCATCATTTTTCTATGTTCCTGTACTTTTTATGTATGTCTTCTTTAGATTCTTTCATTGCAGTTGTCATTTCTTTTTTTTTTACTTGAGAGATTATTTATGATCTAATTTCTTCTATAGCCTGATGAGTTGTTTCTTTACTTCAATGGCTATCATTTCAGAAATTTCAGGTGTGTAATTTCCAATTTCTTCTATGTTGATGTCTCCTGGACTTGTTCTGGGTGGGCTAGAGGTCTGAGATTGCATTTTACTCCTTTGTTTTGACATTATCCTGGGTTCTTCCAGATAAGATGGTTCCCATGTCCTGAGCACTTCCCACACTGGCTGTCTGACCCACAGTGTAGGAGTATGGGCCAGGCACCAGTGTTCCTCCAGACCAAGGCTCCCTGGATGGTATAGGGGCAGTGGGTGGGGTTTCTCTCCTCCCACCACGGAGGTTCCTGAGGCTCACTGTGGCTCCTGCAATGGGTGAGGTGGAGTTTCAGAAGAGTCAATTTTCAACACAGAAGTTATTTGTTTAACAAATGTTTGTTCACTGTATATGTGATGTGTTTGAATTGTGAAATCTGATTATGCATCTTCTCTCTTTTTCCAGAGTGAATGTTGAAGCCCTCATATTGGCTACTTCTTTGACCTCATTTCCTAACTAATCCTTCTTGATCACTGTTTTCCAGCCATGCTGGCCTCCTTGCTATCCCTCAAATATGTGAAATATGCCCCCACCTTAGGGACTTTGTACTTAGAGTTTATTCTGTCTGGAATATGTACTCTCCAAATCTTCCTAGACTTGCATCTCACTTCTCCAGATCTTTCCTCAAAGTTCACCATATCAGCACTACCTATTTTTTGCCTCAATACTTCCCATATTCCTGTCTTTGTTTTGTTTTTCTTCATGGCATTTATTTAACCTTTAACAATATTATTGAGTATTTATTTGACCTTATATTTATGGCCTAACTCAGTCCACTAGAATGTAAACTCAACAAGAGCAGGAATTTGGAGTTATTTCATTCACTGCTACAGTTCCCAATACTCAGTAGTTTCTGGCATGTGGTAGATGTGCAACAAATATTTGAAGAATGAATAGAGTTGCTAAATAAAATACATAGGAATAAATATTCCCATGGAATATTCAGACATACTTGTACTAAACAATTATTCATTGTTTATTTGAAATTCAAAGTCAACTTGGTATCCTTATTTTTATTTACTAAATTTGGAAATTACATGAATTAATGAATACTGGATTAGGTCCTTGAAGAATGAATAGAATTCTGCAGAAAGAAAAAGGGATAAGAATTCTTTTCAGCCTGAAGAAGCCAGAGCAGTCATCACCCGTTATTCCCTTACAGCAGTTCAGGTTACTTCTTCAGAGGAGGGTATGTTATAGGCAGCTGAATTAGATAGAAATATTATAGGCAGTCAGACAGGGGCAAGCCCTCAAAGGAGCCAATATGAAATACAAGATAAGAAATGTGTGGGCCACACCTCAAGACAAGAAGTCTAAACAAATACACCCACAATCTCCCTAGGTGTAAACATCAGGGATTGCTATTCTAAATAGATAGCGATCACCTTGAAAAGTCATTGACCCAAGCCTTTACAGGAAAAGCCCCTGTTCTGTATTCATGCCCACTTGCTCTGTGACTCACTTCCCCATCTGATCCCAATTTAATCAATTTAACCTGAACAATTCTTATTGGCTGACCATAGTTTTGTCCATTTCCCCTACCTTGGACCTGCCTCACTTCGTGGTTTTGTTCTACAAAAGTCCCTAGAAAAGACACAGTCCTGGGTAACCCACTCAGGCCCCTCTTCTGTCCCTCTCTTGGACGGAAGCTTTCTTTCCCTCAATAAATATGTTCTGCTCTTAAAAAAAAAGAAAGAAAGAAAAAGGGGTAAGAATGGGCATTCTGGAAGAAAGACTGAGTTGCAAAAGGATACAGGTATAAAAGCAGTATCGGTCATTCAGAGAAGAGTTATGTGGGAAGGCAAGCCTGTCCTCAACTCTGTCAGAATTACTTTGCTGGAGATACATTTGAAAAGGACCTGATTGGAAACTTGAACAGAGTTTTAGTCTGGTCTTTATAGATGTGTGGTAATAAAAGTTCATAGGAAGTTTAAAAGATAGGATGTTTGTTTCTCTATTATGCCATTATTACAGGAAAGGATATACAAAATATAAAAAGAACATGGTTGGGGTGAGGGAAAATACATTTTCTCCTTTTCAACCACAAGATTATAAGGGGTCATTCACAATTATCATGTTATTAATGTCACTGATATTTTAAGGCCTAATTTATCTGGAAATTATCTTTAGAATGGAGGAACTGTTATGCTTGTTAGTTCTCTTTATCTGAGAAAGAAGAATCTGCCTTATGTCATAGATGGTACAGCCTGTTGCCCGTAGGCCCTTCCAAGCCCAAGACACCGATTTAATCAGTCACTGGGAGTGGTGGTAGTTGGTGTTCTCCTCTGAATTATTTTTTCTGATTTGTCAGTAAACAAAAAGAACCACTTTACCCACATCACACTGTCTCCCTGAAGTGGCCACATCTTATCCCTAGAACTCTGTGTGAATCACCTGATGCCCTTGATATGATTTCAGTGCAGTTCATCTCTTCCCTCTGCTCAATCCCCCTTCTGTCATCTACTACTGATACTGTTCTGATGACTTCTCATCCCTTGTCAGATATTCACTTTGGGCAGTCTTCATCTTAGAGGCTGCTTCTGGGGGTCTCTAACCTAAGATAGTTGGTTCCAGGACTAGTCTGAGGAAGCTACCTCTAAAGTGGGCTTCGGACAGGATCACACACATGTCGCAGGTAATGAAGACGTTGTCACTGGTGGTAGATAAACATGGATAGTGCTCAGCATGTTGTAACCACGTGATTATTCAAGCATTCACTGTTTGTTAATTGAGATGGGCTATTGGTAGAAAGGAATAGTAAAGGGACATCTGTTAGGTTCAGGGAAATGGTAATTATAAGAATTATGGAAATAAATGGCTGTTGCTGTGCACATTTGATGTATTGAAGAGAGACAATGAACAGCTGATTAATCAGTGAGCAGACATCTGGAGCTTCTTGGTATCATATAAAAAAAATTGTTTTAGTAGTGCTGGGGATTGGACCCAGAGCCTTTATACTAAGCTGTGTATCCAGCCCTTTATTTATTTTTATTTCTTATTTTGATATAGGGTCTGAATGTTATGTTATATTTAGATGGCCCCCTAAAGCCTCATGTGATCGTAGGTGGGAACTTCAGAAGGTGTCGGGATTATAAGGACAGCACAGCTGACTTGCTGTTAGAAAGTAGGGCTTGGTTGGAAAAGGCTTGTTACTCTAGGTGTGAACTGAAGGTTATAGCTCTCTTCCTAGCTCCTTCCTTGATTCTCTCTGCATCTGTTCTCCACACTATGAGTAACTCTCCACCACCATGCTCTTCTGCCGTGCTGTCCTGCCATGGAGCCAGCTGACTCTGAACTGACATGTGAGCCAAAATAAACCTTTTCTCCTTTAACTTGTGGGTATTGGATATTGTGTCTTGGTGATGAGAAAAGAGACTAAGACAGATTTTAGTACCAGAGAAGTTGGGCTCATTGCCCTGATGCCTACTGACCATGTGCTTCAAAAATCTTTGGAACTGGTTTGAGGGAGTAGCATGGAAAGGTTTGGAAATGTCGATCGAAGCAGTTGTAGAATGCTGTAAGCCAAGCTTGATGGAAGATTCTGGCTGGAGCTCAGTATGAGAATTCTAATAGATATGCAGGTGGTAAAGACCAGGCTCAGAAGAAATAAGGATTCCATTGACACTTTGACTCAAGACTACATGTGTTATGCTCTGGCAGAAAATTAGTCTACATTTTGCTCATGTCCTGAGACTGTAGAAGAGTAAGATTAAAGGCAGTAGACTAATAATCTGGTGGAGGAAATTTCAAGGCAAGCAAGTATTCAGGCAGTAGCATGGATACTTTTGGTGTTTTTTTTCCAGCTCTACCTTGAGAATCAGGCACAAACAGCAAAGCTGAGTGATTTCAAAAGTTTTGAGTTTCATAAAAAAGAAAGTTCCTGTGAAGTTGGGGACATATTTAATTGGCACAGAGGAGAGTTTGGTTGCTGAAAAGATTAGCATTAAAAAGAAGCCAAATACTTTGGTTCAGGACAATAGGAAAAATGGCTTATGAGCAAGTTAGGAATCAACAAGGCCCCACTCTTCCCAAGTTCAAAATTGCGAAAGTAAACAAGTGTTCTGGAGCAGAGAGCTCCAGAACACTCTGCCAGAGAAAACCAGCCTCAGGTAGTGATGGTGAATCTTTTAGAGACTGAATACCCAATCTGCAACTGAAAACCCACTTATTTATCACAAAGTGCCCACTTCGATTAAACCTGAATACTGAGGTTTTTGTTTAAAAGAAAACAACTCATACATTGACATCTTCTGTCTTAAAAGAAAACTACAATAACAGAGCTTTCAATAATAAAAACAGCTTCTTACTGAAAGATAAAAGTTTGCATTTGGCATGCTTTTGCACAATTGATGTGATCTTTGCTGTGGTATGCATGTTGATTTGTCACACCTTGGCTGGAGTAACTTGGCTTGCATACCAACAGAGAGGACTTTGTGTGCTCACTGCAGCATGTATCCCATAGGTTTTCCAATACTTGCCTAGGAAATTGATTCCTTGGAATTTTGTTCACAGTGTTCAACCATCCAGGTACTTGGAGGCCTCTGAAGCCATGGTACAAAAGGGCCTGGCTACTGCTGGAGCCAGCAGTCAACCTTGATATCATTTACATGTTGCTGATTTCATAGGCATGCAGAATGCAAGAGTTGTGAGTTCAGGGAGGCTTCCACCTAGATTTCAGAAGCAAACCTGGGAATCCTGGCAGTGTATCCCTGATGTGGCAGTGCATGAAGTTGGGAGAATGGAGTCAAATGTGCCATGTAGACTCCAAGAAATTGGAGAAGCCCAGAATGTGGAACATCTGAGGAAAGCTACAAGGTGTGACTAAAGCCAAGAAAAATGTCATAAAAGCTACAACCACTGGTAGTGCCATAGGGGCAGGGCTACCCAAGCTATTTGGAGTTCACATTTCCTTGTTACTTGCTTCAAGTATTAGTCACGATTTAACATTTGCCCTGCTGGGTTTCATTCTTACTTTGGTCCCATTACTTTCTATCCTTGTTCCTCATTTTTGAAATGGGAATGTTTACCCTGTACTTGTATGTCAGTGTGTTTAACCTTCTTTTGATTTTGACAGAGGCTCACATCTAAGAGTTTTTCTTAAGTCTCAGACACTTTGTACTTGAACTTTTCAGCAATGCTGAAACTGTTAGGACTTTGGCAACTCTTAGAGATGAACTAAATGCAATTTACACAAAGAGATGTTTATGAGTCTTTGAGGGGCCAGCATGGAATGTTATGATTTCTTTCTACATATCCCCCTAAAGCCTTCTGCTTTGGAAAGCAACTGAATTGTAGCTTCCTTTCTGGCTCCTCCTTTGACTCTATTTTCTGTCTGTCATGCTGTGAGAAGCACTCTTCTGCCATGCCCTGCTGCCGTGCTACCAGGCTTGGAGCCAGCCAACTATGGACTGAGGCATGAACCAAAATAAACCTCACCTCCCTTAAATTTCAGGGATTTGGTATTTGGTCTCAGTGACAAGGAAAGCAACTAAGATGCTCCCTAAATCTCTGAGTTGTCCAGTTTGGGCTTGACTTTGTGATTCTCCTGTTTTTGTCTTTGAGAGTCCTGGGATTATAGGAGTGCACTATTACCTTATAACTGTTACAGAAAAAGTACCAAGGATCAGATCCAGGACCTAATTATGAGAGGAGAACTCCAGAAGATTGAATTAATGCTGCCCACCTCTATTGCATGGGTTCCTTTTTCTCACTTTACACCTGTGGACTATAGAAGAAGCCCCTAACTAGCTGACAGAAGAAGGAAAAGGCCATGTTAGGTTTTCAGTGTATGTCTGGTTGCAACGAAGAAATTGATTGGAGCAGCAATATAGCTCCTTTTTAATCCTACAATGAGAGACCTTAGAGGACAGGTTGCAAAGGAAATCCTACCAATCAGCAGATTTTTGGACAGTGAACTTGGCCCAGTACTGTTGGAGATTAGTTTCATGGGCTGATCAGAAAGATTAGAAGGCTGAGAGCAAAGACATTTGGAGATGAGGCATGTTGATGGGCCTATGGCCATGGCCTGGAATGTGAAGGTTTTTAAATTCTTTGCTAATGCTAGTCAGAGAGCATCTACTATGCAAGTGGCACTGAAAAACCAAGTAGACAAAATGGCTTGATTGGTAGCTAACACCAGTCCTGTATGTGCCACCCTGGTGTTGGCACAATGAGCATATGAGCAGAGTAGCTACGGTGACAGAAAACATAGGCTGTACATGGGCTAACAGCATGGGCTCTCAGTTAGCAAAGCTGATCCATCTACTGCAACTGCCAAATGCCTCACTTGTCATCAAAGCACACTGGCCCTGTGTACCCAACATGATGGCATCGTTCAGGGAGAATAATTAACCACTTAATTATTGGCAAGCTAGTCACATTGAATCCTTTCCGCACAGCAATGGACAGTAATTAATCTTGATAAAAATCAATACGTATGGGTATGGGTTTGCTTTTCCTGCCCACAGCACGTCAGCTAACACCACCTTCTGAATGATGATACAGTGTTTGATCCACAAATGTGAAATCCCATATAATAATGTACCCATTCAAGGGACCTACTTGACAACAAAGGAGTGTGAAAGTAGATACATGACTCTGGGATGAACTGATCCTATCAAATACTACAGTGCCCAGGCCCTGCTGGCCTCCTGACAGGATGAAATAGCCTTTGAAGGCGCTGCTGCTGCTCAGGCTTGGAGATGATAATGTGAGATGATAGAACATCATCCTCCAGGTCACAGGACACAGCCTAGGTTAGGTATGGCTATGTAGTACTTTGTCCCCAGTAGGAAGAGTACTTGGGGACATCTAGGAAATGAGGTAGAAGTAGAGGTGACTGTACTTATCCTCACAATAAAATGACTATCAGGAACTTCTGCTTTTTGTCCTTCCAGCTGTGGACTCTGTGAGGTCAGAGGTCTCATATCCTACAGGGAAGCTACTGCTACTAGGGAACACAGTACTCATCCGCCAAACTTGAAAGCTACAGTTGCTACCCAATTGCTTTAGGCTTCTTGTTGTAAGACACAAGAGAAGAAAAGGGGTCATCATTCTGGGGCTGTATCATATTGGAGACTCAACAGGCATAACTGACTTGGATCACTAGGAGATGGGATTGTTGATATAAAATGACACCGGGAAAAAAAATTGTGGCATCTAGGTCATCTGGGGGGGGTCTCTTTGCGGTCTTCTCCTGAGAAAAATATGGCAACCAGGGTCTCAGACTCATCACAGATGAGGTCTACATCACCCCATCAGGCAAGCCCTGCAGTCCAGCAGAACTGCTAGGCAGGAGTGAGAGGAACCTAGAATGAGCATAGAAGAGAGGAAGAAGAGGCTTCAGGATCCGTTGCTGCAGTGACAGATGCTATAGTTTTTCTTGCCAACCTCTCTGTTAAGTTTTCCAGAAAAAGAACCAATCAGAATCCCGGAGAAGCTTTTTGCCCAACCATATTTACAAAGAAAAGAATCCAAGCAGCCAAAAGGGCGGCCTGCAGTTAGTACTGAGAAGTACTGCCCAGATCTTCTCTCCAGAGCTGAGATACCATTTCCCCAGCTGTTGGGAGTGTTGGCTGTGGACAGCTCAAAGCTGAGTCATGCTTTCAGTCACTCACCCGAGGACATACCTCCCCTGAGGCCAGTTCCCAGCCAGTGACTAATGGTTGCAGACTATAAAGATCTAGCTCCTTTGTGTCAAGGTGAGACACCAAGGAGCTTGACACAAGACAGGTTCTCTCGACTCCTCTTTGCCTGCTGCCTGGCTTTTTTTTTTTTTAAACATCTGCCTGCCAGTTCAGCTCCTCCCTCTACCCAGTCCTATTTCCTTCCTTTCCCACTGTGGGTGCTGATCCCAAAGACATTCCCTAATATATGTGCTGCACTCAAACAGGTGTTACAGAACCTGTGCCTCAGGTTCTAAAAAAGCTTAAAAAATAAACCTTTATGATCAATGTATAATTTATCACCAAGAAGAGTTAAGTACTCTGAGAAACAAGTGAGCCATGGGGCTGGGGGTATAGCTCAGTGGCATAAGCGCTTGCCTGGCAAGCGCAAGGTCCTGAGTTCAATCCCTGGTACCGGAAAAAAATAAAAAATAAAAAAATAAAAAAGAAACAAGTGAGCCACTAACTGATAATTCACAAAAGAAACTACAAGGAACTGGATGAAGCCAAATATGTTGGTACCTGCCTATAATGCCAGCACTCTGCGGGGCTGAGGCAGGAGAATTCAGCTTACCAACCTCCACAACCTAGTGAGACCCTGTCTCATATCACCATTATCATATCAAGATTGTTGTTAAAGGGCTGGGGATATTGCTCAGTGCAAAGGCCCTGGGTTTAATCCCCAGTATCAGGGGGGAAAAATTAAGAAGCTGATGGACAGTGACATCAAATAATGAAGAAAGACCCTGTGCTGACATCATGTCCAGAAGAGAGTCAGAGAGATGGATAAATGAAACAGAAGTTTTAAGCAAAGAGAATGACCTGAGGCAATGTTCTGTGAGAGGTGACACATCAGATACATCTTGTGCATGTCCTACATTCTGTTGGCCTATCTTTTATTCTGATCCTTGATGTGACTGCTGTTGGAGAGGTTAGTTGGGGTTAACTTACAGCTGTATCCTAAGCACTGAAGGTTTCTCCAGCAATGTGTCAATGGTACTCAACACTACTTACCTCTGTTGTACCACATTTCCCTTCCAGGCTCTCACTTCTGGCCTTTGTATTGCCTGTAGAAACCATTCAGCCATTCTGACCCAATCTGGCAAGGAGTTTCCCTTCGTGGGGCAACCCTGGAACTGTGTGGGATTTTCACAATGTACATGGACCACCACAGAGTTCCTAAGAGGATGGAGCCCCAGTTGCCCGCAATAATGACTGACCTAATAACACACTTTTGGATGGGTTCCCTCGTTCTCTATTTTACTCTTTCTCGTCCCCCATTTGCATTCCTTGGAATTACTCCTCAAATAAATGACTGCATTGGAAACAGTTATGTTCTACTTATTAAGGAAATTCAAGCTAAGACAGTGGTACCAGACATGACCCTAAAAGGAAGCCTTTGGACAGGAGTCTCGATTTTTTCACCAGTCCTTGTGGGGCGGTAATGACTCGCTGGCTTTAGCGGCATCTGATTCCTACTGTTTTCAGTGATAGACTAGAGTGAGATGCAGATGGATACTGAAGCACTGCCTTTCTTTTCCTTCTCCTCCTCCTCTTTTAAACAGAGTCTTGCTATGTTGTCCACACTGGTTTTGAACTGAGTGATCATTCTACTTCAGCCTCCTGAATGCTGGAATTACAGAACTGCCTTACTGTATCTGGCTTGAAGCACTGTCTTATATCATAATAATGGCACTTGAATGATATGAGAACACACTTTTGGATGGGTTTCCCTCCCAATTATGGCCACCCTCCATGGGGCAAAGTTACTCTAGAATATTCTGCAGCCAAATAACTGAACTTTACTGTCTCAGTGATTGTGAGAGAATTTTGGAATAGCAGGTTCCGGTTGGTATCACTCAAGAGACAAGACAAAGTGGATGCAACAGAAATGGCCAGGTTGGGCTCTTAACCAGCATGTTTTTCTCTTGCCAGGTTTTGTGGTAATGGCTAATAAATAGACTACAGCGAAGGGAGGGAACAAAATAGATGGGCAGTTAACTAAGAAGTAAATTTATTACATAACCAGCAACACTTGAGAAGTTGGTGAGCATAGAAAAACTTATATCAATGTCAGATGTGGAAAATCATGACCCTCACCCAGTTTCTAGGTCTCAGCCAGTTCTTCCAAAGGCCATCAGTTGGAGGAGAGTCTGGATTCCCTTGAGAAAAGATGCCATAATCCCACTACAGGAAATGACAGCTATTATTTCTCCCAGTCTTTCCCTAAGGGACCTGTAGTCATTTATCAGAATAAGGGAATAGATGGGGGAAAAAGGAATGCCTACGCCTTTTGAGGGCTATTGGATGTAGGAAATCAAAGGCACTATCATGATGCCCCAGTTATAGTGGAAACTTATGTAAGCCAGGAGATAAATAGAATTTTTTTCAGTAGATCTACAGGCCCATCCTGTCTACTACCCCACCCTGTGATTGCATAACTGGGATGCATATACATAACAGCAGGCAGGATCTTACATTGGGCACCTGATCTACACAGTAAGAGCTATTATGGAAGGTAAGGCCAAGCAGAAGTCCTTGAAATTGCCCCACTCCAGGCAAGATACTCAGCCGTACTGTAACTGAACTATCATGATAAGCAAAGTACATGGGAGGATGGTGATCTCCACCATATCCCCATTCAGTTCACCTGTATGGCCCTTGTGAAAATCAGATGGATCAAGATAGGTGGTGAGTGGGGCGACCCAGAGGCAGCTGTTGTACTGGATGTTGCATGTTTACTGGAACAGATTATTAGCACCTGAGGTGTAACCACTGCTAGGGCTAATATGATCTTTCTAATCACCATAAAAAAAAGTAAAACCCCACGCTCCTTTTATAAGGCAGCCGGACATAGTTGCTGTCTCACAACAGAGTTATATTCACCCTTCATTCTGTTGCTACATGACCCCAGGACCTTTACTGTCTCAATCCTACGTGGATGTCAAACATCCTGTTTACTAACAGTGTTAGTGACCGTAGTCTCATTTTGAGTCAAGGAGCAGGAATTGGTGAGGATAAATTGTACAAGAATTCACGGGTAGAAGTGGATAAAATTACTGTCAATCTCAGGACTTACAGCCACCCTCCACAGAGGTTATGAGGCTGCTTTTGAGGTCAGGCCCAGATAGTCTTGTAACTGATCCATAGTAGACAATGAAAAGGCAGAGGTTTTGAAAGTTTACCACAACCTTTTGTGTGGTTACTGGGTGTCTTTTGGGTTTTTTAGCAGTAAGACTGTATTGCTATTGCAACTAAGCAATAAATGGATGAAAGGCAACAGAAAAAAACCTTAGAAATGGGGATTTTTTTGTTGATTTTTGGACAGGAAAAAGTTGTAGTGACACTTGAGAAGGAGAGTTAGGGAGAAACAGCCGTATGAAATAAGGCATTGCAGAACGGCCAAAAGCAGTGATGTGGATAAAAGGTGTCAAAGGACTGTGGGTATAAAACAATGGTACATTGATTGCTTAGCATGTAGGGGGCCCTGGGTTTGATTTCCAGCTTGACAAAAACAGAAAGAAATAAACTAAAGCATGGGAGAGAGGTAAAAGCAGAGTACCAGAAAAGCTAAAGAGAAGGTGTAGGAAAAAATTAAATATGAGTTTAACGTGTTATAGGGAGGTCTGTAAGGCAGAGTGACATTAATCTTTAAAAGGCTAACACAAGCCAGGTGCAGTGATGTAATCCCAGCATTTTGGAGGCTGAGTCAGGAGGATTTCTAGGAGTTTGAGGCCAACCTGAGTTAATGAGTTTAAGCCCAGGCTGACTTACAGAGTGAGACTCTGTCTTAAAAAAGAAAAAAAAGCATTCGGTTTTTTAAAGGAACACAGTAAGTGGTAGAAAATATTTTCTGGGATTATTTTTTATTTGACTCTTCATCATATCACTCCTAGAATATACCATATCATTCTACCATGAAGCCAGGGCCGGGTCAGGCACAGTTTAGCTTTCTTTCCCCTGCAGAACTCCGCAGCTTACTTCACCTGGCACCACTGATAGCTTGCTAAGTCTGACCCACATATTTAATTGATTTTTATGGCTCATTCTCCAGAGCAATAACGAAATGTATCGGGATAACTTCCGTGATAAATGAAAAGGAAGTGCTGCCGGTTTGGGGGCATGGCAGGGCAGACCACTGCTCCAACCTCACCGTAAATTTACTCCCTGTGTTCTCCCTTTGGCCCTCTCTTATCAGCTAATGGGAAAAATACCTACGCCATAAATCATGGCAAGAAATGAATAAAACTATCTGAAAAATGACAAGCATTTCTGCAATGTGGGTAGCATCAACAAATTACTTATTTTTCAAATCTGCACACTAAAAAGTAAGAGGGTTTATGGAGAAAACAGGGTGGAGATAGGTCACATGACCTGTGCAATTTTAGACCCAAAGCACTGATATTAATGCCCACTGCACTAAATACTATCACAGTGAACTTCCAAACACAGACTTGAGTCTAAGAAAAGATCATTGTTACTCAACAGAAGAGAATGTGAGACCGGTGCTGCCAGGCTAGAGGAATACAGGAAAGGCGAAACGCACCAAGATCCAGAAACACTTCCCAGTGAGCATTTACAAGACAAAGCTAAGAGGAAGGAAGTGAAATGAGCGAGACAAATGAGTGCCATGTTCAGTTTTGGATAACTGCATGGTGGCCCTTTCTTTTTTTTTTTTTTTTAAAGCTTATTAGGAGAAGTTGAGCTGGAAAATGTTTGCATGACAGTTTAGGTGTTAGAGCAGAACAGACTCTTTGTGATATAGTAACTGGCTCACCTTAAGTGTTCCTCACATGATTGTGAATTCATCTCCCTCATAATTATCATCATATTCATCATCAAAATTACCATGATCTGGATTAATCTTCTATGGTCAAGAATTCTGAGCAGAAACAAAAGTTAATGCACAGAACCAGCGAACAAGAAATCAGGAAGAAAACCCATCCTAAAGTAAAATTATGACCCCAGCCAGGGGCTTTGTGTATCCTGCTCAAATAAGAACTGGTTCCAGCTGGGCATGGTGGTACATCCCAGCACTCAGAAGGCTGAGACAGGAGGATTGTAAGTTTGAGGCCAGCCTGGGCTACACAGTGAGTTAAAGACCATCCTGAGCTACATAGAGAGACCCTGTCTCAAAAAAAAAAAAAAAAAAGAAGGCACTGATTCTAGGATGTCATCAGTTTTGAGTCCCAGATAAAAGCGACAGCTGAGTGTAGGTACAGATGGCTCTGGAGATATTCATATCAAGGCTAGGATTTTAGCATTTCAAATGTTCTGCCTATGACTAAATGGTAGGTGGATTTATTTAGTGACCAAAATGGAGACCAGAATGAGGCTTTTCTGACGACGGTTTTCCTAGCTGTCTACTAAAATGGAACTGTGAGTAAAGGTTAACCAAGTCTAATCCCTCTGTTCTACAGTTTCAGATTTAACATTTATTGTAAAAGATCATAAAAAAATAGAGAGCTCATGTTCTACCAAGATTTGACCTTCATGTAAGAGCTCTAATGTTTCTGTGCTTTTGTAACAAACTTTTGCCCTACTTGATTGACAGAAATTTGGAGGAGAAGCAGTAATGATTCTAAAAATTTAAAAAACAATTACTTCCTAAAGGATCTCCCTTAAATCTTGACAAGAGCCCCAATCTCAGGATTCACATAGTGCCACATTAGCTCAACTCTGCTTTTGCCTGACCCATGTCCCAGTCACAGGCTGTTTTGGAGGGCTGTGATGAGTCAGTTGGTGGAAGGCAATGTAAAGTTGAAAGGACAAAAGCAAACTTAGAACGGTGCTTATTTGAAAGAAGATTTCCACAAATGGTACAACACAGCAATGTTAAGAATTTAGACACTCAAGAATCAGGAAATTCCAGAGTTACAGTTCTTATGTTGATCCAGCTATATAGTACATTTAATATGGCTTATACTATGCCCTAAAAATATAAACCACAATGCACTATGATATTGTTCAAAGGGCAAATGGGAAGATCAGTTTATGGCTGAAGAGAATAGTGAATATTACTATAAAAAGTCTTTAGAGTTCCTTACGCTTTGATCACTTATGTTTCTAACTTGTGTGCTTCATTAATATATTTTCCTCCTGGGCTTAAGGAGAAGGTACCTTAAGAAACAATATTTTGCTACAGTAGAATCCTTAAATGAAAAATTTTGAATCAGGAAGGCTTAAGTCAAAAGTTCTTACAAAAACTCATAAAATGTTCTATTTTGTACTTGTTCTTAAATACATTATCTAAATCTTCATGGCTTTAGATTGGCTTGATTTTTCCTCCTTCCTCTACTGGGAGTACATTCCTGCCAAGTTTCAAATTTATAACAATCATTTTTGAATGACATAAATGCAAAAAAATCTAAACTGTCTGTCTGCAACAGGAAAAATTATACTTCTTTCACTGTTGTTTTACGGCAGATGCATGAAACTATTTTTATAAAATTATTTTTTTCCATGAGGGAGAAAGTTCAAAACAAATATGCTGACCTAAGGCCCAAACTAAACTTTTCTAGTAAGGTCTTCAGTAAGTGAGTGATGATAGCATAGTCTTAAATATTATTACATTTAAATAATATTCTTTCGGTTTCAATTTACACTGACTTGAGTGATTCGGTCAAGGTAACTGATCTCTGTAAACTTCCTTTTCTCAAGTTAATATAGACCACAGTTTATGTGATAGACTACAGTAGCTATTGTTGTTTGTCTGCCCAGCAAGATTTCCCAGCGCCTTTCTTCGGTTAATATTTCCTGCCCTAGCTGTTCTTCCTTGGGATCTCTTGATGTGGAGCCTGGGGAGGAACAGCTTTGCCTCTGAGGTCAGGTCTAGAGGGACAGGAATGTATGTGTGTGGGTAGAGGAGTTGGGGAGGAGGCTTCTCCACGGTGATCAGAAGCCTGTCTACAGTGGAAAAGGACACAAATAAGCGAGCCAGAGACTATGGAGTGATACCAGGGCTCATGAGTGGGTGGGCGACAGAGCCATCATGAACACTTGTGAGTAAGCACAAAGGAAAGAGGCTCAGTTTTTCTTTCCAGTCTTGCAAATCCAAGCCTTATAGATCCTGATCAATCCCTTTGATCCTACTGGTGTGAGGCACATCCTGAGCCTAACAAACTAAGACATTCCATTTTGTGCTAAAAACTTTTGTGCCCTTGTTTGACCAGCTGTGCCTGATCTTGGGCATATTACTCAAAAATAAATAGTGCCAGGGCTGAGGATGTAACTCCGTGGTAGAGTACTTGCCTAGCATGCACCAGACACATGAGGCCCTGGGCTTGATATCCAGCAGTGAAAAAACAAAAAGCAAAAAACAGCCAAAATAATATCAATAACAACAATATAAAAAAACCTCCACAAACAAAATAAAACAAAAACCATGCTAGGTACTCAGTGCCACATGCCTGTAATCCCAACTGTTCAGGAGGCTGAGGCAGAGAGAGTCTGAGTTTGAAGCCAACCCGGGCAACTTAGCAAGATCCTATCACAAAATTTTAAAATAAGGGCTAGGGGTATAGCTCAGTGTGAAGGGCCTGCACTTAATCCCAGTACTGGAAAAAATGTTAAAATAGCCCCTAAATACACCACTTTTTAGAAATCATTCTGGGAGAGTACTAGGGACTACACTCGGGGTGCTCTGCCTGCTAAGCATGTACTCTACCACTGTGCTTTTTACCTAGCTCTGGAGAACATTCTTAAAGGCACCAGCCTCAGTAGCAATACTTTTGTAAAAACGAGACATACCAGGTCATTTCTGTTGTCTTTTCACAGCTTAAAAGTTTAACCATGTGCATTGGTCTGAAGATATTTTTTTAAAAAAGAAAAACTAATTTTAAAAATATTGCATAATTTTGGATATATCTATATCTATATCTATATGTCACTTACTAATCTTACCACTTTGGTCAAATCCCAAGATTCCTCAAGCTCCAAAAAACCTCAATTTTCTCATTTATAAGTGCAAAGACTAGACTGGCTATTCCCTGTACTTCAAAGCTAACATTCTGCTGTCTTATGGGTGTGGGTTAGCATACTGATTCATTAAGTTTTCTTTAAACATATCTCAGCTTACTGCGGTTTCTAGAATTTAAAAATTGTAGCCATTCCATGTCTTTATTTAGGAAACAGAGATACTGAGAAAATGAGCAGGATATGACTAAACTTCAGGGGGAGTGGTCACATAATTAAAGAGCCAGAACCCTGCAGAAACCTGTGTCAGAATTGTAGGCTTGTCAAAGGAGTGTTTGGAGGAGAATTGGTACAAAATATCATTTATGAAGATTGTACTATCTCCCAAAGCAGCATATCTCTGTGATTTCTCAGTCAATTTCATAATATGCTCTGAGTTAGCTCTACAAATACCTGTTTTATATATGGAGAAATGAAAATAAAAGAAGAAGCTAATTGTCTAGGTTTATGCAATGAGTAAGTATAAAAATCAGATTTAAAAGTTTGAAATTTAGGAGAGAGGCTTATAGCCATAGGAAGATACCAAAGAATTCATTTAAAGTGTATACATTCAGTGTAAGCAGTTTCATTTTCTATCAACACGAAAACGAAGTCAGTTTAAAGGTAATAATTGTGGGGAACATTAAATCATTATTTATAAAAGAGACCCTTTTAACTCATTTTCAACTACTGTCAAAAATGTTGAAAAACTCAGAAACACAAATGAAATTTGGTGTGGTCAAATACAAAGCAGCATAGTTTGTGTGCACACTTCACATGACAGGTAGGGATGGGCATGGTGGTGCACACCTGTAATCCCAGCTAATCAGGAGGCTGAGGCAGGATGATTGCAACTTTGAGGCCAGTTTAGGCAACTTAGTGAATACTTGTCTCAAAATTTTAGAAAATAATATATGTATTTTTTAAAGCTAGTGATGTAGCTCATAGCAGTCTCTGTATTCAATAGTTTCACCATGGAAGGACAGACTGAGGGTTGGAAAATGCAAACTGTTGAAGATTTTATACAGAACTGAGTGTACATGTACTCAGTCTGAGCTGATTGAAGCTCGGTTTTTAAAAAGGCGAAGAAAACATGCACTTTATCTGTGGAAAAACAGAAAATGCTTACATTTCTCTTGATGGCGGTACAAAGCTACAAGACAATCAGATTTTTGCATGGGCCTCTGCTCATATATTCAACTAATAATGTAAAATAGTCTTTACCACTCCCCTGAGCCTGCTAGCGTAATTCACAGCAGACAAAAGAAATATACCCTTCAGGAACTTTTGGCTCACCCCCCAGAGAACCCTCTGTTTGATATATTTAATAAAACAGTAAAGCTTGATATTGCATCGCTCCTGGGCAGAAATATCCCAAGAATGCACAAGAGACAAAATAAATACGAATAAAATTACAGGCAAGGAATTGAAACAACTGTGAAGACAGAAGAATATGACAGTAAAAACAAAAAAAAAAAACTGAAGTAAGTATATAGCTCAGTGGCAGAGTGCTTGCCTATCATGTGTAAGGCCTTGGTCCCATTCCCAGCACTGCAAAAATAAATAATAAACAAACAAACACATGACTAGTTTTGTACAGTAAATGACTGGAAATTTATCACATGGTGACATGAACTTTGAAGATCATACAATCCATTAATCTTCAGTGTAACGAAGAGGTTGTTTTAATATCTTAAAATATGTCATGTATGGAAACACCAAGTGAATATACCATTTTACCTTATTTAAAAGTAGATTCATACATTGTAATTATAGCAACTGTTTCATAAACCCTAGTGTTTATTGGGCATAATGAATAAAGGTAGAGAAAAGGAAGAGGACCTAAAGCAATAGAAAGAAAGTCAACAGATTACTCCTGCAGCAGGTTGGATGGTCAGTAAGACAGAACTTAGAACAGGGTTCTGTAGGTCGCCTTCTATACTTTACACCACTTTTATATCATCATAGTTCTTTGCTCAAGGAATATACTATAGTTGTGTTAACTATATTTTCTTACTTTCTATATTCTTGATTGCCTGTCATTTGCCACCTTGTGGACCCCAGGAGCCATCCCTACCAGGGACAACTAATTTTTACAGGTAGCAAAGTCTCCTACGAACATGCCTTTGGTGTATGAACCAACCAATCCCGTTTATAATTTCCACATGACCCATTTTATCAAACATCTACAATCTGGGACAGTATCTTCTGCCCTGATTATCACAGGGCCAGCTACCAAACACCTGAAGATGACCATCATAGCCCAGAATTCACTGAAAATATTTCAAACTACTTGATGATAAGCTTTTATTGATTACTTACTTTGCTTTGCACAGTCCTTCCTGCACAAACTTTAATAAAATGTCCCATCCACAGTCCCATCCCACCCCTCCCACCTGTCATGTTGATTCCGTGCTTCCCAGTGTGACCTGATGTGGTATGCCATGCCTCTTGTTTCTGGAGACTATATGATTTAAAAATAAAACAAGAACTTTTGTGTCACTTTCATATGTCTGTGTCTTACTATACAGTCAGCTCAGTTGTGCCATCATGGTTCCAGACCTGTATGAGTGCACAACCTAAAAAACTGATCTGTAGCTGATCACAGATGCATGAAGGAACCTTACAGAAGTACCCAGCAGAACCAAGTTTGAATTGCTCACTCTAGTAGCATGAGTTACAGTATATACAGTCATGTGTCACATGATGGTGTTTTTGTCAGTGACAGACTGCATTGTTGACAGTGGACCCACAAGATTATACTGCCTAGTGACATTGTAGGCATCCTAGTTTGCATAAGTGCACTGGATTCTACAATATTTGTGTAATGATTACATTGCCCAGTGTTGCATTTATCAGAATGCATCTTCATCATTAAGCAATGCATGACTATGAATGGTTAAACCATTAAATTTGAAGTTACTTTAATGTAACAGTAGAAATAGCTACCTGGCATATTATAATTCATAATAAAAATTAAGTTTATCTAGTAATAAAAAAAATCGAGAAAAGCAATGAAATCCTTATCAGTCGGGTCTCTAAACCAAGGATTTGTGATTCCCATATTGAGCCTATGATATTATTCTGGGGAGTGTTTTATATTCCACAACTCCAAAATTCAGCAGTATGACAGTTTTTGTTCTTCTGTCATTCCAAATATGGAAAAAAATGCATTAAAAACATATTGTTCTCTTCTTCCCCCAAATAAAACATCTGTACATTACTATTAAAATATGACCATGTCACTGGGCGTGGTGGCACACATCTATAATCCCAGCCCTTGGGAGGCTGAGTCAGGAGGATCACCACAAGTTAAAGGCCACACTAGGCTACACAGTGAGTCCAAGGCCAGTCTGAACTATATAGCAAGATCTGGTCTTAAAAAAAACCACGTTCCAAATATATGCCCATGTTAAAAAATAATCGATTGAACTTCTTGGTCTCAAAAGGACAACTGGTTGTGTTGTGAGGGTAACTAGAAGTGATAGATTCCAAAACACAAGCTTTGTCTTCAAAGCCAGAGTGATTCTTTAGTATCTGCCCATTGTTGCTGGTAAACTTTGAGTATATTCTTTGTACTAAAAATCATTTGACACACATAAAATAACTGTATATATTTATGGGGCACAATGTGATATTTCAACACATCTATCTAGCTTGTACTGATCAAATCAAGGTAATTAGCATTTTCATTTCCTTATTGTTTCTTGCTACATGTTTAGTTTTAATTTCATGATCAGCAAAATTGTCACAATAGTCTTTTTGTATCTGGAGAGATAGTACAAGCTAATCTACTCCAATAGTCCTTATAAAGAGCTAAAAACTCAAAGTAGTTTAAATGTACATAAAAACCATCAACATGAGGATAATATTTTAGTAAATATATCACCTAAGACATGAATATCCTCAGGTAAATGTATCATGTAAGAAATAATCAGGTTAGAACACAAATCATTAAATCATTGACTAAAATATAAGATGTGTTCTATTATAAACATTTGAATTCATGTTTATACAGAAGCCTGAATAAAAATATGAGTTATTAATATTTCTGAGGGCTGAGGATGTAGCTCATTGTTGGAGCACTTGCCTAGCATGTGTGAGGCCTTGGATTCCATTCCCAGCATCACAAAAATTACAAAAAGAAAGAAGAAAAGAACTTCTGAAAAAATGAATATGATGAGATTCACTAACAGGGTATGAAATGTAGATAGTAATTGTCAAGTTTCCAGACAAATAGATTCTCTTAGCCGTCCATTAGATTTCATTATTTTCAGACATGAAATGAGTAATGTACTAGTGCATGACACCAAGTTTTGCAAATACACTCATACATATTTTCATTCTGATGATTTCTGAAGACCTGCTGACAGATGAGGTTTTACCAAAGAGAATATCAGAAAAAAGTGTTAAGACACAGGGCCTCAGGGCCTTAAACTGTTGTATTGATAACATGGCCAAATACTGACTTGTTTTGTAGAATTGTCCCTGAGAATGTTTATTCAGGGCCATGATTCCTGAATTGGGTATAATAATGACTTTTCCAGTTCAAAAATTTCTGGTGCTTGCCACTTTGAATCTTGTTCAGGCATTCGGTAATCCTTTATGGCACTCCACGTCTGTGCCAGGGCACTGTTAGAGACCTCGTGTACAAAGTTGTGTGGGAGAAGCGCACCGAGATCATGAGCCCTCTGAACATCTCACGGGTGGCTCCCTTTTACGACTTGGCTTTGTTCTGGCAGACAGAGTTGTTACGCTGGTGTCATTTCTCTTTGTTCTGCCACTAAGAGCTTTATCAGACAGGCTGAACCCTAGCTCCCGCTCTGTTACTTACCTTCTCAAAGTGGAATTAAATATGATGGGAGAAAATGCCCAGTATAAACTCCCTCAAGAATGTTTCATGTATAAATCCTTCCTGCAACCCCCAACCACTCAGAAAACACTCACACGCCTGGCTTTGTCTTCCTCCGTGCCATCCACATAGGTAAGGTAATTCCTCCAAATCCACATGAATGCATTAATAAGTGCTAAGTGTATGTTATTTGTCCCAAGTGTACCTAATAGGAGCTTCCTTGGGAGAATTTTTTCCCATTGACTGGTTATATTAAATATTTTTAAAACAATTTTAATCAGCATTATGAGCTGTTAAGGGGAGACAGGGTAACAGAAATGTGAGAAAATGAAAAAGAGAAAGATATAAGAAATTTAGAAAAGAGAAAAGACCAGTAGAGGAGGAAGGAATAGATAAAGAGAAACTGCTGTGTTCACAGAATAAAGTAAAGCAAAGGTAAAGGCAGGGACAATGAGCGAGGGAGAAGTATTTGCATTCTCAAGCAGACTGGTATACAGTCAGTCAGCGCCCAGGATATGGGTATCTGCTGGGCTAGAAGACCTTGGAGAAGTGACAGTTGATAGCTGTGGTAATGTTATCTTGGCATACTGTTATCATCTTATTGCTCATTGCAGAGGGTATTATGCCTTAGCTATCTCTCCTAATGACTTTCCTTTAAAGGGCTAATTTGTTTTTAAACCATTGTTCGTAGCTAATGGTTCTTATTATTTAACCTTCAGAGGTTCTACTCTGAATAGGAACATCACTGCAGCCAATTAAGGGAGAAATCATCACAGCAGCGCTTGCACTTTAGCTCCAGTGCTTAAAGTAGTAAGTATCAGTACTCTAGTGGGCAGGTCAGCTGAAGTTTAGGACCGTATCCAGCCTGTGAAAAATGTTGCCAGAACTGATCTTCACCCAAAGCAATGGTCAGACAGTCAAAGCTGTTAGGCATCGTGGTAGAATAGTAAGGCAGGCAGGTGGCATCAGTCTATTGCTATTCTGATCCTAGTTAGATGCAACAGTGACAACCCTCAAGCTCCACTCCGTATGTATAGGACCTGGGTTAGGAATAACTTCTCCTTATGATGGACACCAAAAACTCTGACCACTTAGAGAAACAAAGTTTCAAAGACCAGGAAAACCTAATTTACTATCGTTTGGATTTTAAGTCTCCCCCAGCGGTCATTTGCTCCCTAGAAAGGAGCTATTGGCAAATGATGGAAACTTTAAGAGGTGGGGCCTACTGGTGGGTCTTCAGGCCATTAGGAATGTGCCCTTGAAGAGGACAGTGGGATCCCCCAACCCATTTCTCTTCTTCCCTTTCACTTCCTTGCCATGAGATGAGCAGTTTTGCTCTGCCACGAATTCTCACCATGGTGTAATGCTACAGGTTCATATCAAAAGGGCCACCAACCAAGGACTGACACCTCTAAAACTGTAAACTAAAATAAACCTTTGTTTACAAGCTGATGAATTATCACAGTAATAGAAACTAACACTCAATTTTTACATTAAAGAAAAATATTCTTCTCTTAAGATATTGTTCCTTGATATTATTCTGTACCTTTTTAGTTTGACCTATGTCATGGTAGTAACTGGTTACATAGTTAGGATGAGGTCCCACAATTTATTACTTATGTAGCCTTATAATTTTTTGTCCTTTGTATGGATTTTTTCCTTGTATTACATAATGTTAATGGCCTTTGTTATTTATGGAAAGCCCCTCTTAAGATCTCAAGTAGAATTTTCTTGAAATTTTATTTCCCTTATGTTCATGAATGATGGGTGCTCCAGGCACCAACCTATTCTTGGGTTTATGTCTTGGTTCTTCTTCTTATTGCTACATTTCTCCATTGTAAGGAACATTGCTTACAGGGCCTTGTTTCATGTGGCTTATAAATGCTGACGCTGCTATACTCTGGGTCAGACAGAGGTCACAGTCTGTTCTAAAACATAATCACTAGCTCCACCATATGACTGTGAGTTTAATTAGTCCCCCATACTGGCATGGAAGAACCAAATCTTACTGTCGAATGTGGCCTGGAGTGTGCATCTGTTCTGGTCCCTTCACCTTCTGTCAGGTGGTTTCTGAGCCACACAAGATACACAGCTGTCAGAATTGAGTTCAGATGATTGTTTTTAAGACCCTCAGAGATCACAATTCCACAACTTGTCTTTCTTAGATTTTGGAATTTACCATCCTGATAATGAGTTTCTTTTATTATTTTTTGTCCACATAAGATAAATTATTTTTAAAATAAAACTGTTCTCTCTAGCTTGCTCATCTCTCATAAGGAGAAAATGACCATTTGGTCAAATGACCATTTGACCAAAATCTTTGCAGAGAATGTTCTGTTTTAAGGCTATAGCTGTCATTTGAGTGTTCTCTTCTTTTGGTTATTTAATAGAGTATAATCTAATTATTAATCAAATAGCTAATATTAGTTTCTCTTACCTGGGTACAAGGTAGGGTAGGAAAGTATTTCAGCACACAAACTTTGCTTTTATTATTTTTAAATGGAGACAAAACAATGTTGTACATATTAATATGCACCATGTGATGCATTAATACATGTATATATTATACAATGTTTAAATGAGTTTATATATATATATTCCTTCAAACATTTATTGTTTCTTTATGGTAAGAATATTCAGAATCTTTTCTTTTAGGCGATTGAAGTATATAGTACATAATTGCCGTCTATAGTTCCCTACTGATAAAATAGCACACCAGAACTTCTTGCTCCTATTTAACTAAAACTTAGTACTCATCCACCAATCAGTCTTTCCCCATCCCTCCCTTCCTCTTATTCTTCCCAGCCTCTAAAAACACAACTGTATGAGACCAAGTGTTTAGATTCTATATGAGTGAGATCATGGGACTTGTCTTTCTGTGCCTGGCTTATTTCATTTAATATAATGATCTCCAGTTCCATTTTTGGTGCTGCAAGGGAGAGGATTTCTTTTTTTTTATAGTTGAATAGTATTTTATTGTGTACTTGTACCACATTTTATTTATCCATGCATCCATCCCTTCGTGGCTAAGCACAAAAACCTCACACTAAATCTCACCTAGGTTGAAATCCTGACCTTGCTACCTAATAGCATTTTAACCTTGAGAAAGTTATTTAACCTTTCTAGTCCTCAGTTTTCTTTAGTGGTAGTAATAATAGTTTGCCCTATAGACATTTAAAGAGTATTCAGTGAATGTAAAGCCTTAGGTTCTCGACATAGAAAAATGCTCCGTATGTGTTAGCTGTTGTTATTGCTGCCTGATGGCTATCATGGATCAAAGGACAATACATGTGGTTTTCCCAATGCTAAAAAACAAACCATCCAGGGCTGAGGAATAGCACTGCAAAGCACATGCTTTTTCAACGACCAGTGTTGAAAAAAATTTTTTTTCTTTCTCTAATATTTGCACTTTCAAATATACCTTCTACCTTTCTTGGAGGAAAAATATGTTTGTTCTTTCATGCTTTAAAAATTCATGGGACTCTGTAAAGTTTGGATGATAAGATTGTAGAGTTTAGTTTCATCGTGGCCTCTGGCTCAATATGCATCAGCAGGTTGCTGGAGTAGTCATAGAAATAATATCCTCTAGGGTAAAAAAAAACAAAAAACAAAAAAACCCTTTGACCATTTTTGTGCTTTCAGGCAAGTTCTTGTAATTTGCCAGACTGTCTTTGAACTTGTGATCTTCCTGCCTCAGCTTCCTGAGTAAGTGAGACTACAGGCATGAGCTGGGTCACATTTGTTTGGATAATCAGATCACTATCTGTTCTGATTTGTTGGCCCATTCTAGATATTAAATATTTTGAATTTTCACCTGCTTTTAAAATAGACAGAATCTGTTGATAGTCTGCATTAATGAACTCTGGAGAAAGATCTCGGATTGTTTTTGCCATGTTTTTGGAGGAGCAGATTAGAGATGTCTATTTTGATCATATAACCTTGAAACAAAATTCTAAGTGGATAGTTAGAAAGACAAATCTGTAGTGCAAAGCACTGGATTATTTTTGGGAGTTATCAACATGTATTTGTAGTCACTACTGCTCCATAATAAATTGTTTCAGACTTGTGCAGTTTAACACAATCTTTTCATTAAGGTCACAGATGCTATGCATCCAAAATTTGGAAGAGGCACAGTGATGAGAATTTATCTCTGCTCCACATTGACTGGGGCCTCAGCAGGGATAATTTAGCATCTTGGCCAGCACGTCTTGACAGCTGGGGGCTGGAATCATCCAGAGGCATCTTCAGTTACATGCTTAGTATTTGGTGCTGCCTAGAGTGACTGAATGAGTGACTACATGTGGCTTGGTTTCCCAACTAGCATGGAAACCTTGGGATAGTTAACATCTTTAAAACCCGTAAGTCTTACACAGAAGTGAAGGTCCCAGTTCCAGTGGACCAGATGAGGCGGCATGGCCTTTCATGGGTGTTATAGTGTCTAGATGGGTGTCTTTGTGTCTAGATGTTCCCCCAAAGCCTCATGTGGTCACAGAATTTTTTGAAGGTGGCTATATCTGGAGTGTATGGACTGATTTGTAGTGCAATTCTGGGATTCAGGGTGCTTAGATAAAGGATGGGTGACTCCTAGATAAATCTACTGATTGGATTGGTACTGGCCTAATCCCATCAGTCTGGACAAGATAAAAGGGGCAGAAAGAGGCTTGTCTCTCCCTTCCTCTCTTGTTTCTTTTGCTGTCTTCAGTTACTATGAATGTTTGTCCATCTGCCAAGTTATCCTGCCTTGGAGACAGCTGATTATGAACTGAAACCACCTTGATTATGAGCTAAATAAACCTTCCCTCCTTTAACCTTGGGTGTCAGGTATTTTGTTTCAGCAATGAGAAAAGTTACTAAGACAATGATCTACCTTGGGATATTATATAGTCACTTCTGTTGAATTCTATTTGTTGTGAGTCACTAAGATTGGCCTAGATTCATAGGGGAGGATTTGAGGTCAGAAGTTTTTCTTCTGAACTCTCTGCCTAGGGCAGCCTCCCTATTATGGTTTGTGTCTGGATGTCCCCCCAAAGCCTCATTCAGTCATGGGGAGGGTTTCTAGAGTTTTTGATTGATTCATGGTCCAATGCCGGGATTATGGGTGTGAATACTGCACCCATCCTGGGGTGGGAAGCCTGTGTACAATCCAAGGGAAGGAGGCTGCTTGCTGCTGCTCTTCCCTTCTGCTCTTGTTGCTTTGTTGTCTTCTGCCATCATGATCTGTTGCCCTCTGCCATGTGCACCTCTGCCTTGGAGCCAGCCGAGTATGGACTGAAACCTCCACACATTGTGAGCTAAATAAACCTTCGCTTCCTTAATTTTAGATGTTGGGTATTTTGTCCCAGCAATGGGAAAAGAGTAACCAAGACACTCCCCAATAGCCCTTCTATCTCTGTTATAGTTCTAGCTTCTACCAGCCCTGGATTTAACTTCTTGCCCACTGTCAAACCCTGGGTGGCAGAGTTCCTGTGTGTTTCCTCAACATCTTCATCTTCTGCGCCAACATGTACTAGAATTAAGGTTAAATATATAGTTGATTTCTGCTTCTCCTATTATTGTACCCTGACATCATGTGTTTTTCTTTTTTTTCCTGATGTCAGTTTCTAATGTAGAAGTAGGGGAATAAGCAACTCTATTCCACTTTTTCCTTGTAATGTATGACAGGAAGAGTTGGATGTACATAATTCTACAGATCTTTCAGACCTTATTTGCTTAGATAAAGGTTAAATCCTTGGACACTGGCACCAGACAGGCAGGTATTGACTCTCAGCTTCTGTGTCATTCACTAATTTCGTGATCTTTCCCAAGTTTTTTAACCTCTCTGAGCCTCAGCTTCCTTTAGCACCTGATATGGAGATGATAACTTGCTAACTTCATATGATTTTGATGATTGAATAAAATAATATGCCCGAACTAGCCAGGACAGTGTTTACACACTGTGTTCTGTAAGAGAAGCAATTATTAATTAGAAGCTCTCTCTTTTTATAATGTGTCTTTGTGGTTGGTATTAGTCATGTCAGGAGACTGAAATGATGTGTGGACTTGCATTTGCTATTGTTTTATCCTCAGAAGGTACTAAACACAGTCCTTCATTTGCAGGAGCAGAACATGCTACTTGGGCCCAAAGCAAATGTAATAAAATGTTCAAATGCTACTATACCTCAGTGCTACTATATCATTGTTTCTTGGTGTTTGCTGGAGACTGTTTCCAGGACCACCCCCCCACCCCTTCCCCATACCAAAATCTGAGGATGCTCAAACCCCATAGATAAAACAATATAATATCTGCATATAAACTATGTACATCTTCACATGTACTTTAAATCATCTCTAGATTACTTATAATACCTAATACAAGCACTATGTAAATAGTTGTCTTGTTTAGGAGGTAAAAATAAGATAAAAATCTGTGCATATGCAATACAATCTCTTTTTAAATATCTTCAGCCTGTGGTTGGTTGAATTTTTGGATGTGGAACCCCAGATCCAGAGGGCTGAATGTACCTTGTCCTGCTAGGGCACTGACCTTACTTTTGGGTCTGTTGTTCATCACTGAACCCATAGTTATTCTGGATGAAAATACAGCAAGATAGGAGTGGGGCTGGTTGTTATAAATACTCTGGTGGGTGGATTCTCCTGTCTTAGCCCTGCACTGCGAGTCGGGGCACTAGGCTTAATGACATCTGCCCTGCTTTATTCTACCACTTTATCTCCTTGTCTTCTCCTGTCCTCTTTCTTTTCAGATCAATTCCCAACATCTTTGTAAAACTTTCTCTGATTATTCAAACAAATTGGGTGTTACCAGTGGTATATATTTAATCTCTAGACATCCAAGCAGAATTTCACAAATAAGACCTCCTCCCGACTCTGCCCAAACACCCTGCCAGGCAGCCCGTGGCACTCTGTTTTTCACAAGCACCGCATGCACTCTGTCTACAGGGGCCAAGCCTTTCTTTGGCTTAGGACTGGTTTCATTAACAAGCATGTTCACACTCCAACTGGAACGTTTAAAATAACACCCGCACAATGTGTTTAGTGTCTAGTTAATTATTAAGTCTCTGAGCTTGAATTATTCAAGCAAAATTGATTGGGTTCAACCTTCTTCCTTCTCTTTGTGCCTTGTTTTAAAAAAAATAAAAAATTATCCCTTCTACTTTCTAAATAATATGGGAAGGGTTATTTAGTAAACTTCAATACCCTGTAATGTGGGTGGTACTCAAGTGCTAATATAATAGGTAGAGAGGACTGGCAGCCTGACTCTTTTGTTAAAAATGCATCTGGGGCTAGGAGTGAAGTTCAGGGTTAGAATGCTTGCCTAGCATGGGGGAGGCCCTCGGGTCCAGTCCCCTGCACTGCGAAAACAAAACAAACAAAAACATTCTGCATTTCATAAATTTCCATTGTGAAATAGAATTTTTTGAAAGAGACTTAACATATTTTAGGTTCTCTCTTAAATTTCTTGATAGTTATTTATAAATGGAGCAGGCAATTATCTTACTTTGTTAGTGTGCCATACTTGAAAATGCTTTGTTACTCATTTGATCATCTCATAGTCAAATTAAACTGTTAAAGTGTGTGTTGGCTTTAATAGGAAAAGCCATGCTGTTAAAAAATATTTGTTGACCTGAAAAGACATTTGTAACATATTGGTAACTGCAAATAGAAGGCTATAAAAGTGTCCTTTTTTATGCATTACTTTTGTTAAATGCATAAAAAGGAATTACAATAACCAAAATATTATTATCTAGTTTGGGATTAACATTTTCTCTGTTCCTCCTACTTTCTCCCCTTTTATTACCTTTATAATTAGACACACACGCATATAAAGATGTCATGGCTGGAAATGATTGACCTTTTGCCTGAAAATATTACTCATGTGTCAAGAACACAGTGAAAAAAACCTGTGCTTATTTAAACCAGGCAAATGTACACTTGGCAAATGTAGATTTTACAAGAGTCACAATATTTTGTGAATCACAGCAACCTAACTCTGTTAGCCTTCTAGACTTCACGTTTAGACCTTCATTTCTAGCTCTTCCTGGGCTTCCCCATTACTGAGATTAAAAAGATGCATCGTGGGCATTCGCATAGAAAACGACCGTGGGAAAGGAAGGGGAAATAACTGCGTTTTCAAGAAAGACCATAGGAGAGGGCTATTCTGAGAGGAAATAACAGAAATGCGATGTCCCAGCTGAGT
The DNA here is from genome assembly GCA_004027595.1 of Dinomys branickii. NCBI lineage: Eukaryota > Metazoa > Chordata > Mammalia > Rodentia > Dinomyidae > Dinomys > Dinomys branickii. The sequence continues at coordinate 106,843 of PVLD010003799.1, read as the reverse complement.
AGTGTTAAATGTGGGATCTTCCATGAGAATTCTGTGTCGAGTTCTCCCGAGATCAAGCTCAGAAAACCCTGCAATGGCCCTGCTGCCCAGATTTCTGCATTGTGCCTTTGGTTCCGAGTGTGCTTGTGTGCGAACGGGGGGGGGGGGGGGGGGGGGGGGGGGGGGGGGGGGGGGGGGGGGGTGTAGGTTTGATGACCCTGGTAAACTGTCTTGACTCCTTCCATCAGCTGAATCGCCGGTAGGCGGTGACCTTGGCTGAGGCAGCATCTGGAATATTTCCGGAGGAGAAAACACCAGGTTCCACATTGGGAAACTTCTGGGAATAGAGATGAGGAATTCTCTCCTTTGCGCGCGCACACACGACTTGTATGGTAATGCAGTCCTGGGAAATGACAACGAGGAGTGCTGTAATTAGACACCCAAGAATTTACGACTCGAGGGTGCGAGAAGCGAATCTGGAGGCAGGTCGGGAGCGGTGAGAGGCACCGTCCCACCGGCAGCTTTGAGCCCCCTTAGCAAAAGTGCCAGACAGGTGGTGGCGTCTGCCGGGCGGAGGAAGAAAACCCGCCTTGCCTGTCCGTCCGGGAAGCCGCGAGCACCCAGGGACGGCGGCAGGGAAGCGGTGGCGCAGAACCTGCCCGCGCCCGCGCCCGCGCCCTGCCGCAGCTCCCGGGCCGGCCGGCTCACCCGCGTCCACGCGCCCGGCCCCCCTGGCCTCCGTAGTCCTCCCGTATCCCTGCATTCCGCTCTGCGTCAGCCGCAGCGCCGCGGCCGGACTCTGCCCCCACCTCTCCCCACAGGCCGGGGCCTCGGCTCGGCTCGGCTCCGCTGGGCCGCAAGACGCCGCCCGGCGCACCCTGTGCTCTGGCAGTAGCTGGGCGGGCGGGGGTGGAGGAGGGGGCGTGAGCGCGCGGGCGGGGGGGGGGGCGGCCGCCATATTGGATCCGCAGCGCCGCGAGCCGCCCCCTGCGTGCGGCGCCGACTGGAGCGGCCTCGCCGAGCCCAGGGCGCGAGCGCGAGAGGCGCGGGAAGGCGGGGGAGGCTGGGAGGGAGAGGAAGGGAGTGGTTGGAGCCGGCTGCGGCAGCCTCTGGTCTCCTCACCGGCGGCAGCGACCCCTCCTGCCTTAGCCGACTCCCTCCTCTCCGGGGAAAGATGCCCTTAACGCAGGGGTGTGAAGACGGGGGAGAAGTAGCCGCCCGTGCCGCCGCCGCAGCTGCCGCGGTCCGTGTCCTTTGAATCCACCACAGCAACCCCCTCGCCGACGGGCGCCGGGAGCCTCGGGCGCGGCGGCCGCGGTGCGGGTGCAGGGAGACCGGGCTCGCGGCCCGGCGCGGCGCGGCGCGGCCCGCGAGTGACCACCGCCATGGAGCGCGGTCGGGCGGCCGAGTAGCTCCCGGAGCCCGGGTGCGGAGCCGCCCGCAGCCGCCTTCCCGCCGCAACCGTGCTGCCGGCCAGGCCCCTGGGAGAAGCCGGGAGGAAAATGAAGAGTTTCCATAGGAATTTGTTGGAAACAGGACTCACTGCAAAGCCTTAAAAAAAAAAGAAAGACCTCGGGAACAGAAGGAAAAGCCTCCTCCGGGCAAGACTTGGCGTGCTCGGAGCCAAGGAGAAGCTGCTCCAGGGACCTCGTCCCCTCCCTTTCCCGCTGGAGAAATTGCCGTGGATGCATTATCCAAGTGGTGGTTGGGAAGATTTGCAGCAGAATTTTTGGTTTTCCCTCCCCCTCCTATTCATGCTGGTTTTTTCCTCCCTTTTCTATTTTCCTTCCTCCCGGGAAGTGAATTGCGGATGCAAGGGGACTTTACTCATTAGTGATGCAACCGGATTCGTTTCAGGGTTCTGTTGCACGAGTTGAATTTTGAATGAAGGAGAAGAGTTTTTTTCTTGTTGTTTTAAGAAGTGTTGAGTTCGTTGTACTTGTAATTTTTTATTTAAATATACAATTGTATTATTTTAAGATGTATTAAATATATATATCTCTATATATTTTATGGTAACTTGCCCTCAAGATATATGTGTATGGGTGAAATTGAAGACGCTTCGTTTCAGTGAGGTTCCTGGTGTATTGGATGTTTAATTCAGCACCGGCATTGCATGACAGTTGTTGGAATAACAAGTGGTTTATTTTTAAAACTACACCTTTGAAAATTTAGGTTCAAATAGGTATAGGAAAAAGTGTAACACAGTTGAAAAGGGAGCCGGCAGCAACCGAAGCAGACATGTCCGGAGAAGTACGTCTGAGGCAGTTGGAGCGGTTTATCTTGGACGGGCCGGCGCAGAGCAGTGGGCAGTGCTTCAGTGTGGAGACCCTGCTGGATATACTCATCTGCCTTTATGATGAATGCAATACTTCGCCTTTAAGAAGAGAGAAGAACATTCTTGAATACTTAGAATGGGGTAAGTTTGTATTTTGTCTAACTCTTAATCTTTAGCAGGGCGTTACATTTACTTGTTGCAGAGCGTTATGAGCAGCCTCTAATGAAAAAAAAAAGATACATATATATTAAAACTAAAAGGATACCGAGTATTCAAGATTCCCCCCCGCCTAGTTTTTGGTATGTGTTTTCCCAGGAGTCAAATCACACTTTTCAATTGTTGCCTTGATGTAAGGCCTAGCAATGGTGGAATTTATGATAAAGAACTTAGGTTTTTAGGTCAGCAGTAGGAGATTTAAAGTAAGTTCTGGGATAGGCAAAATGGATTATTGCTCAGAGTTGCCTAATCCGTGGCAGTAATAGCAACCACTCAGTGAAAGGTGTTTGTTGGTGGAAACATTTTTTTCCCAGACTTGGGAAATCACTCTTGAAATGGGAAGAGAGACTGAAATACCTGTATTTATTTTAGGGCAGCAGGATCATGAATGTAGCCATCAGTGGGTTTTATTTTATCTTTCTATCGGACAAAGGAAATTACTACAAAATGGACCTTCCAAAAATGGTTACTGAAATGACATAAATACTTTAAAAATATTATGACAGTAGTTACTGGAGAATGTTTAGGAGCATTAGATGTTAGATTTTATTCTAAAATGCTTCTAAATGCTAGATTTTATTCTAAATCGAATTTCAGTCTACACTGGGTAGATTTTTGGTTTAGTCTACTAAATGTAGATGTGATTAAGACCTATTGTAATGGGAAAGATCAATGACATAAGCAAATTCTCTTGGTGACCTTCAAACTTAAAGGGTTGGTTGGGTTGAAGTTCTTCAGCCTCTGATGTTATAGGTAGTGTAAGGTCCAGCAGTTCACGTCGTCTCTCAGCCCTATAGTGAACTTTGGCTTTGGACAGATTTTGGCCAACTACATGTAATATGTTGTACCTTTGGAATACTGATAATTTTAATTTGTTGTAAAGTTTTCATTCTGAAATATCTTTGTTCTTCTGTAAAGCTTTCCTGAAGTAAAAGAATCAAGTACTGATTTTTGTTTTTTAATTTGAAGTTTATTTCACGTTAGTTTCTCAGGTGCAAGGATAGACATACTAGTTTTATTTATCCAGTGTGCCAGCAGTAGATTTCTAGCAACAGTGATGTCATGACGTTTTAAGATATATGTAAATGTGAATAGAATGGTTTTTAAAAACAGACTACTAGAGTTATACTGGGAATGTAAGAAATCTAAACCGTTTTTCAAGCAACTTCTCTAAGACAGTTTTGACTTCGGTATTGGTTTTGTTAGACTATCTTTTTAATATGTAAAATATTCTATAAAGCAAATTATTTTATAAAACACTTGTAGTTTTATATGGCATGTTTCATAAAAGAAGTTCTGTAGTATTTTCTTTGAAGATTAAAAAAGTTTCAGTACTTTTAGAATTAGAGTTTGAGTTTTTCAGTTGTGGTTTCATAGTGCCACTCTAGTCTGTGATTATGATTATCTTTTAATATCCTTTCTCACTGCAAAGTAATGAGAACTCTTCTTATGTATCAGTGGTAGACATAGTTTTAAATAATTTATAGTAAAAGACAGAGCCATATCTTTTATTGGCCTTTGGTTGAGTTTATGTAGTAGTTTCATGCTATAGTTTGCTATATTGTTAGAATAATTTATTTTTCCATTAAATGTATTTTCCTGAGTGTTGCTTCTATCTGTATAAAAACACTTTGTATACATAAGTGTTTATTTAAAGCCAGAAAGGTAAAAAATCGAGTGTTTGGCCAAATATATTTTTATTAATATATTAATATAGAGTAATTTCATAGCCAGGTGCAGTGGCACACATCTGTAATCCCAGCACCTACAGAAGCTGAGGAAGGAGGATTGTAAATTCAAGGCCCACCTGGGCAATTTTGTGAGACCCTGTCTCAGCATAAAAAGTGAAAGGGCTAGGGATGTAGCTCAGTGGTACAGCAATACATATTCCCAGTCTCAATACTGGGGAATTGAGATAGAGATACAGATACACATTTCTTTTAATAATTTATGACCAGGAGCCTGGCATGGTGGCCTACGCCTGTAATCCCAGCATTTGGGAGGCTGAGGCATGAGGATGGTCCACAAGCTTGAGGCCAGCCTGGACTACATAGTGAAATCTAGTGTCTCTGAAGAAAACAAAACAAAACAAAAACCAAAAAACAAACAAAACAGAACAAACGACCAAGGAACTTCTCACAATTGAGTAAATACTTTCGTGGTACCCTTCACATTCTGTGTTGTTAGAAGTTGGATACTGTGTGTGGCATGACAAAGGTGCAGTCTCTTTTAGATGTTACTGTTTTTCAGTATTTGGAGTACAAGAGAATAGAATTTTTAAGGAATTAATTTGCATGCTTTAGGTCTGGGCAGTGTTTGTTACTGATCAGGTTCTTCTTTTCTTTCTTTTTTTCCTTTCTGGCAATACTGGGGATGGAACCGGGGCATGTTAGGCAGCCTTTAGCGCTGAGCTGTACCTCCGACCCCTCGGGTGTTTTTAAGCTGGAGCGTGCGGTCTTGAATGTGGGGTTTATCAATCATAAAAGTGTGAGTAAAGCATAAGAAAAGAAAGTTAAGAATGAAAAAGCTAAGAGATGTAATGTAAGTAATATTACTATCTGTAGGGGAATTTAGGTTAAGAATAAGTAACTTTTCATTTAAGTATTGTAATAGACCTGTTGTTCTTCATGTATTAATTGACTACTGCATCTTGGAGAAATGTTTATTTTATTCTCATTACCTGATGTTATATAAAAAACCAATATAGGTTAAAGAAGTTTCTGGATTGTGAATTGACCTCAATTTAATTTTTTTAAACTTCTTTTGGGGGAATGTCCTCTGATAGAAATTTACCACAGTGACTATTGGATTCATTATGATAATTTACATTTGCCTCAACTGATACAATTTTTAGGTTGATTTTAATGTTCAGGAAATATTGTCTTTAAATATTTAAAAGACCCAGTAATTGCAATAGAAGAGCAGTATAATTAACTACTTTGTATAGTAAATACTAAATACTTTATATTTGTTTTTATATTGCTCATTATACTAGATACTCATTAGATATGCTCTAGATACTCACTTTCATGCTGCTGATAGATTTCTCTTAAAAATGGAGTCAACCAAGATTCTGTCTATATTGCTTCATTTCCATCAAATTCATTTTAATCCTTGTTATGGTTGATTTCACTTTTATATTGGTATTTTTAATATTTTGTTCATAATACTATCATGACAATAAGCAAACTGATCATTCAAAGTCAAATGCGCTATTTCTGTTTGCCTCATGCCTTGCTTTTGTTGACTTGAAGGAGGAAATACACAAAGCAAAAAAGAGGTAGAGGAGGGGACGACCCAGTGAGCACTCCCCCCCCTCGGGGTGGGGGGAGAAATTACTGTAAGACCACTGGACATGTTTAAAGTTAGTAATATGTATTACTTCCAGTTACAGCCAAGAAGATTTGAGAGACTATGTTTTGTCTTCTTTGTTCTTTAAGTTGTTAAAATGATTATAGTTTATGCTTGTCTGTAGTGCTAGTTTTGATGTTGGTAGCATAACTTTAGAATACTTTGGAGTTGAAGAAGTAAAAACAGCATTTACGTTACAAACTAACTTGTTGGTGAGTTGAATATTAATTGAATTATCTGTCCTTTGAATTGGGAAGTTGGAATTTTAGGGAATTCTTTGCCAGTTTACTTTGAAAAAGTCTATGGTGGTGTTACTTACTATGAAAGAAATTTGTGAGGGTGTATATCTATGGATAACTTTGTGATGCTTTCTGAACTTTGTAATATTTAGTTATTCATTAATGAATAGCTTATTCAAATTGCATGCGTGTTATACCCAGAGAGTGGTATGAGTAGTAAAACTGTTCCCAGGAAACATCAGCAGATACTGTGATATAAACATTTCTTTTTATTAGAGTAGTTTTAAAGCTTATTCATATTTGTTCATGTGTGGGTTAATTGTGATGATGGCTTGAGCCGAATGTTTTCTAGGATACTTTGTTCTCATCTGTTGCTCCTCATTGTTGGCTTTTCTTGAGTAGAATTTATTAATCATACCAATTTATCAAAATGCTCATTGAATACAGATGATTATATAATTTCATGTAAACTCTCAACTAGGATAATCATAAATGTCTTCTGAAATACAGGATGGGTATTTAATTCCTTTTGACAAGTAACTTGATATTCTATTAAATAATTATTTTGTCTAGCAGTGCTAGTACATGGTCAAAAGTGATTATTATTTCATTTCTATTTCTTCTATTTTTTTCTCAAGTTATACTTAGAGGTAGTTGCCAAGTGGTATCAATTATTGCAACAACTTCAGATATTGGTGAGTAATTGAGGAACATCACTTTAAAAAAATGTATTGGTTTATAACTGGTCCTTGTGGCTGAGGCAGTGGGATTGCAAGCCTAGGCAACTTAAAGATTTAGCAAGAACTTGCCTCAAAAAGTGGGGTGGGGGAGTGGCGGATGTAGCTTAGTGCAGAGGCCTTGGATTCAGTCCCCAGTATTCCCCCCAGCCCCCATTGCTGTGTGGTTGTGTGAGTATGGGGGATGTTAGGATTAACACTTGAGGAATTGTAGAAATACAAGTATTTCAAATGGAAATTTAAGGGATATCTTACTACAGCAGTGTAAAAATAAATACCATGATATTTGGTAAATATCATGAAATATGCTGTAAATCTTAGGACTTGATTACTATTACACAGTGAGCCCGGGTTGTTTTAGGTAAAGCAACTGAAATTGGCATAAATAAGTATTGTACTATTCCATGGCAGTTAGACAATTTTTTCTAAAACTTTTTCCCTTTCGGTACTTATTGTCAGTATGTTGTATATGAAGCTCACGGGTTTTCATCCTGCTGGTTGTGATAGGTTAAGTCAGTTTAGTAAGTCTAACTAGTTTTCAAGTATCAGTTTACTAAGTCTAACTAGCTTTTAACTAGCTTTTAAAGAATTAAATAGATCATAATAAAAATAATAAGCACATCATATATAGAAAGAATAAGTATCATTATGCAAAACCCTTGTGTTTTCTCTTATTATTATTATTTCTTGTGTATTGAAATTAAGGTTGAAATATGTTAGTGTAGAGAAAGTTGTAATGGCTACTTAACAGTGAAAATGCAGGTTTAGATCTTTTTTTCAGAAAGACATGAAGGATTAGGCATAGAGGGAGAATTGAATGAAGGGAAGGAGTGCAGGGGAGGGACAGGATATTTGTAGAAGGGGAGTGAGGGGTGTTGAAGGGGGAGACTGGCTGGGGTAAAAGGGAGAGTAGGAGAGGGGCAGAATGAATGGAGAGGGAAAGAGAATGAATTTACTATTTGAATTTACTGTGTTCCTCAGTTGCTCCTTGTCTGACTTGTGAATGATTGGGTATTTTTAATTTAGAAGATTTCACTGGACAGAATAATTGACTTCATTCTTTTGTATTTTCTTTGATGGTTCATTTCCTCCTTGTTACTTTTTCCTGATTTTGGGTAATGAACTTTCATTCTCAGAGATGTGTAAGCTTATTGAACTTGAGGGATAATTGTATGACCTATACACAATCATGGTAGTTTCTTGGTATATTTTCCCATCACTCCATAGTAACTAGGCTTGATGTAGGTGAGGGTTTTTTAGTTCTGTAGATTTTTTTTAGTGGTCTTTACTTACAGAATTGCCTGTGACTTTCAAGTATCAGAGGCCATGAATTGCTCAGCTGTTTTTGCTGCATCTTGATGAGTCATGAAGTTTTTCTGTAATGATTTTTTGAATGATCCATGTTATATGTGTATGTTATCCCATACATAAGAATGACTGTCATTTGTTGTCGCTTTTTGGATCCAGGCAGCTTCCTTTTCTTCCTCATTGATGTTGATCGGAACTTTAGGATTGCTCGTAGCTAACTTCTCCATCCTTCCTCTTTACAATTTCTATTAGTAGAGAGGGAATGTCTGGCTTTTGATTGGCTAGTCCCTTCTCCCTATTCTGTTCTCCCTGTTCTAGGGTTCCTTTATCTGACACTATTGGAGAGCAGTACTTTGGCTTTCATGGTAACAGGAGACACAAAGACCCACTATTTGCCCCTCAGTGCCTCTTCTTGAACTGGGTCCTTCTGTTTTGGAACTAGGATTTCTTCATCTAGCTTACTCTTCAGTCTTTTGTACATTTGTGGAATATTCATAGGTATTTCCTTTGGAGTGTGTGTGTGTGTGTGTGTGTGTGTGTGTGTATGTGTGTGTGTCTGTGGGTGTGTGGTTTATGGAGGTTGGTAAGTTTGGAAAACTATTCCTGGCACCTTCTACCATTAAAAATATTGCAAATTTTTCTAGATTTTTATGACGTTTATCTGATCATGGAATCATCTTTTTGCAGAGTATCTGGAGGATAGACGGCCACCAGTGTTCCATGGAATACTCTTTAGGAAATGTTCATTCTATATTAGGTCATAGTTTTCCTTATAGATCCCAGAATATCAGAGTTAGAAATTTTGAGAGAAACTTTGGGATACTGGGTGGTTTGGAGGGACAATCTAAATCTGAATAAATTATATCTTATTTGATGGTTGTAGACTTTTGTTTTCTGTGTGAAAATCCTGTGACCCAAAGATAAACTTAATCATGGTAGAGTAATATAAAAGTGGTGTTGGTAGAATTATACTTAAGAAGCATACCCTGTAAATTGAAATGAAATTAGATAGAAGAATGAACCTGTAGAGGGCTGGGGATGTAGCTCAGTGGCACAGTGCCTGCCTGGCAAGTGCAAGGTCCTGAGTTCCATTTCCAGTACTAAAAAAGAAAAAAAAAAAAAAAAAAGAACCTATACTGTCAATCTCTAAAGCCCTTGGAATTATGGAGAAGTATCTATGTATGACATTTTCTAGTTTAGTTAAATGTGCTTTTCATGTGTAGGCATTTACATTAAATATAGAAATTGTCACTATCTTTTGTAATTTAAGTTACTGTAATTGTAACATATTGCAAAACTATGGTCTGTTTCTCTGAAAAGATTTGATTCATTACTTTGTGTGATGTTTAAGAGGAAAAGGTCATGGACTCATGAAATTTTCAAATCCATTAGAATTAAATACTATTTCTCCAGCTCCATTTACCCCCCAAGTTAACAATGCTTTAGCTAAGTAGTTGATTTAAGACTTTGTGACTACGAACTTTACTACCATGTATAACATTGTACTGGTGAAGCTGTATGCTTCAAACTCCAGCTTGTATTTATATGTATTGTAAAGGAAACAAAAAAAATTTTAATTAAGGACAAAACTGTATATAATTGGTGCTATTTCAGTACCATTTAAACAACTAGAACTCTGTGATTATTGTTAACTTTTGTTTGGGGTATAAAGAGTGGCAGATATTAGAGAACAGTTCAGCTGTTCTCTTAATACTGTTTAAAGGCAAATAGAAAAAGCAGGGGCTTTAGATTTAGACCGTAATTATCAGCAGGAAGATCTAGGCAAGTTACCTAACCTCACTGAGTTTGTTTTATCATCTGTGAAAAATGGTCATCATCATAAATGCTTATTTTCACAAAAGTGAAAGCCAGTGTAGGAGTTTTCTTTGGTGATTTATAGTTGTATTTTGTCAGCCTCTGTCTTTTGCTTATTAGCCTTATGATAAATGAAGAACTAAAATGCTATTGTTTTGGGTAAAGTATGGTATAATTAAAGTGTATACCTGTACTATTACAAGGATATAAGTAAGTTTATTTTACTGTTAACAAACATTTTCATGTGAGATGTTCACTGGCAGTGACCATCTCTTTCTCTGCATTATGCAAACCATATCTTAGTCTTTTGTTTAGATAGGGTATTTTGCACTGAACTCTTTTGTTGTTGTTAACTGGCTATTTTGGGGAAAATACTAAGTTAAGGCCTATTGTTTTTACCACTAATAACAAATACTATGCAGTGGTAGGTTGCATTTTTATTTTTTATTTTTGAGTTTTTTTTTTTTTTTTGAGATAGGGTCTTGCTATGTACCCTGAACTCACTGTGATCCTCCTGCCTCAGCCTCCCAAGGGCTGAGATTACAGTGTGTTTCTCCACACCCAGTTCATTTTTGTTTTTATAAACGTGCAATCTACAGATCTGGAGTTCCAGACCTCAATTTAGAAGGCTGAGATCATTATTGATGTGTAACTCATTTAGGTCCTTTTATGGACTAAAAATTATGTAGCATCCACAGAACCATGTTGTATTCTTGCAGCAAGTATGAAGAAAGTTAACAATGTCCACTAGTGTTTCCTAAACTGTATTTCAAGAGATGTAAGTGAATATTCTGAATGTTAAGGGTGCAGTGAATATGTAAGATGGGGGAATCGTTCTGTTGCATTCCTCTTTGGGTATTACAAAGCATGTTGTCATAGAAAAAAGTTGCGAAAAGTTTTGAGACAGAAACCTCTTTAACATTCTTTTACATAGTTTGCCTAAGACATTTTAGCGTTGAAACTTTTTATGAGGATCAGCTGACCCAGTTTGGGAAATGTAGCCTTACCCTAGGAAACTATAGGTGGTGCCAGAGCCTATATGCTGTTTATGTGACAGAAAGCCTTTCTTCCAATTCTTCTGCCATGTTTTTCCTCTTTTCTTTTCTTCTCTTTCTCTCTCTCTTTGTGTTTCTCTTTCTGTCTCAATCTCTGTTTTCCTTTTTTCTGTCTGCGTGGTACTGGTGACTGTCTGCTACAGGGCTTTCATGTAGAGCTGTATCCTCAGCTCTTTTTACAATTTGAGACAGGGTCTTGCTAAGTCACAAAGTTGCCTAGGCTGGGTTGGAAGTTGTGATACTTCTTCCTTAGCCTCCCAGAGCGTTGGGATACCATATTGTTTTTTGAATGTAGTCGCAGTATACATGAAAGGTGGAGTGACTTTCCTTTTTCCTTTTCATATTTAACATTCTTAGCACTTCTATTTTCATCACCTAGAAGCCAATCTTGCAATATTTTTTAAGTTGTGTGCAGTTCAGGATTGGCTGCGTGCACGTGCACATGCGCACACACACACACCAGTAAGACTTGATGTGTGCCCTTTAGGAGTACACATGTGCATTTCCTGGTTTACAGAGTTGTTCCTGCTAACCTAATGATTTTTTTTTCAATAAAGCTTGATCATTTTCTAATCAAGTTGCTGTGTAATTAATGGTACAGATAGAAACTGTCCTAGCTATGAAATAGAATATAACTAATAAGATTTTATGTGAGCTTTGTAAAAGCAGTGTAGTCCTTTTACAGCAAGGATCTTTTCCTTAGTATCTAGGAAGGACTAATATCCCAAGTTGACTTCAGATACTGTTAAAATATCTTGTGCTAGGTAGTCTTGGTGGCACATGCCTGTAATCCCAGCACTTGGGAGGCTAAGGCAGGAAGAGCATGGCAATTTCAAGGCCACTCTGGACTACACAGTGAGTTCAAGGCCAGCCTGGAATATGTAGTGAAACCCTGTCTCAAAAAAAAAAAAAATTCTATGCTGAGGTTTTTTTTTTTCTTTTTTTGGTGGTACTGGGGATCGAACTCAGGACCCTGCGCTTGCTAGGCAAGCGCTTATTCCACTGAGCTATATCCCCAGCCCCTATGCTGAGGTTTAAAAAAAATAATTGTTTGAAAAATTGTTGTGACAGTGACTAAAGCCTCATTTTGAGATTGTGTTGATAATTACCTATGGCCTTGTCCTGACTGAAAATCATAACTAAGAAACATTTAAAAATAGAATTAAAGTTCAGGTATGTGGTAAAACTGACATGTTCATATGATATCATAAAATTTTTTCATACTTTAATACTCAAAGATTTTCCTAGAGTTTATGGTTAAAACCTCAATAATACAAAAATAAAATATAATTTCTATTTCTGTCTTTTTTACTACATACCTCTGTAATGTGTCATTCCATTTCTGGCTGATGCATGCTAAGGCTGATAGTTTCTTCTAGAAACATTGATATTGTTATTATTATTTTTGATAGTATTATTAATTAAGGCATGTCTGGCTATCTTGTGACTCTTTGCATACTGGTTAATTTTTTTGGAAATGCTCTTTCGTTTTCCCTACCCCTGTGCTTGTCCTGGTAAGTGCATGGTACATAGCAGACATATGGTAATGTTGTTTGAACAAATTAATGTCATTACTCAAGGCTAGAAACAATATAACTGATCACGAAATATTGGTTGAAATTCATTTTTTTATGTTGAGGGCTTGTTTCCATTTTAATTTACCCTGTTTTGTTTCAAAAGCTATTTTTTTTTTCCTTTTAAAAATTAACTTTTGCTGAGTGTGGTGGTGCATGCCTATAATCCCACCACTCGTGAGGCTAAGGCAGAAGGATCACAGAGTTTAAGGCAACCCTGGACTACAGAGTTCAAGGCCAGCCTGAAACTGCATAGTAAAACCCTGTCTCAAAAAGACCAAAAAAAAAAAAAAAAAAAAAACCCAAAAAACAAACCAACTTTTAAATTGGCAAATAAGAATTCAAAAATTGTTTCTTCAGTGATGTTTACAATCCCTTTTCTTAGCAGTGGAGTCTCTAAACAAGTACCTAACAGTATGAGGCGAAGGAGAGGGTAAAGAATAAGGTAAAACGGAAATCTCTGACTTTTCAAGTTAAAATTTTCTTACCTTGTCTGTGCTTAACCTTGTTTACACAGTGTCCAGCATGGACTGTAGAGTTTGGTGATACATTGAATGTATGGATATAATTTTATTCCTGCGTGCAGCCCCACTAAGTCTACGGTAAGGAAATTTTGGAAAATGTCATAAACATACCAGGATGAAAAGGGCAAGAGAGGAGGCTTACAGCACTGATACTTTGGAAGCTGAAAAGCCAATTAATAAGTGAATATATAAAGCTGCAAAGGCCAGGTGTGATGCAAATCTGTAATCCCAGTATTCTGATAGGCTACTCAGTGGGATTGCAAGCTCCACCCCAGCCTGGGGAGTTTAGATATGGGGCTGTTCCTAGTACAAAGGCCCTGAATTCAATCCTAACCAGTACTGCAAACCAAACAACAGTAGCAACAATGACGGTAGCTCTAGTTTAGCGGCAATCAGCTGCTAAAACTGAAATACAAGTTGATCCTTGCCTTGTAAATACAAAGAAATTCCTTAATATTAAAGGAAATTCTTGTAATGAATTTTAACTTTTTATAGAAAAAGATTTTGAAATCTGATCTACCAACTATCCCCCTCATTCCTGTTTAGGGCAGGGTTAACAAGAAATTCTTTTCAGGGAATTGCTGAACAGGAAGACGGAATAGGAAAATTAACTTTCTAACTATTGTTGAACCAGGTTTTTGGTAGATAACTTTATTTTGAACATCAAGAATATTTACATTGAGATGTGTAATAAAAACACACTACAATACTTTTGTTTCGCTACACCGAAAGTCATTGTTTAGTTTGTTGACTATTCTGTTCCTCAAGGTTAGCATTCTGTTTTCCAGATTGTTGTAATCACTTAATATTTTGTTGGTTATTGCATACTTTGAAATTTCTGTTTAATTTGCATTTTAACTAAAAGGGGAAGAGAAAACGTTTAAGATATGAAGTAATAAATAAAATACTTACGTTGTCTTAGCATTTCTGTTTTTCTTTTTCCCCTGCAGTGCCAGAGATTGAACCCAGAGTTTAGTACCTGCTGGCAAATACTTCATCACTGTGCTGCAACCCCAGCCCTAAAATAGTAGCATCATAAATGAGTAATCATTTGAATTTCTAGATTGAGTGCATGTACTAAGAATCAAAATAATTTAAAGCAGATACTAACCAGAGTGCCTAGCAAATGTAGACATATTCCTTAAAATAGTTACTTAGAATTAGAAATATATAATAGCGTATGATGCTAAAAAATACAACTTCATCCTACTTGAAAAAAGCAGAGTTAAAAGGAAATGATGTAATATAACTTACACTTGGAAATGGCAAAGGAATTTTTGCCCCAACAGTAATAGTATTTCCTTTACAGTAGTGTTTCTAATTTACATTTTAGTTTTCACATATATGGGTGATTTTTGTGAGTATATTACTTTTTTCATAGAGAATTAAAATCATTTTTTAAAAAACTATTTTCTGGTAAAGCTTTGCTAATTTTAAATGTAACTTAAAAAGCCAGGTTTTTTAGTTTTAATTTTTACATATTTTAACTTTTACATTTTTTTTTGAAAGACAGTTTCACTGTGTAGTTCAGGCTGCCTTTGAACTCCCTGTGGTAGCCTAGGCTGACATTGAGTTCATTGTTATGGTCTAGGCTGGCCTTGAACTCCCTGCAGTCCTCCTGCCTCAGCCTCCTGAGTTGAGGGCATGGAATTACAGGGATTACAGACGTGCTGCCAAACCTTTGCAGATTTTCTTTCTAAAATTCTCTGTATCTGGCTCAAATGTATTTGAGTCTACATTTTTTATTTTGAAAAATCCAAAAAATGAACTAACAACAAAATTTTTAGTTTACTTTCTTTTCACAAAAGGGCTTTCACTCTTAATAATTTCTCTCCATTTTTATTTATTCTACTCTAAGATTGACCATTTCAGAAAGTCACTAGCCTCCAGAATGTGAACAGTTGTGTGTGCAGCTACCCGAGCATGTTAGAGATAGAGTTTGATATGTTAAGTGAATTGCTTCGATATCTATGGATCTGTGAAAGCAAGTGTTTTTATTGTATAATCTTCAAATATTTCTTTCCAAAGAGAAGCAGGTTTTGTTGTAAAAGTTTGGTCCACTATTACCACTTTATTTTGAAGGGTACATTACAGTGTAGGAATCAGAAATAGCCAAATGGAAGAGAAGTACTGGACTGCATGGGAAGGCATTGGGGGAGGGAGTTTATGGAGCTTCCGTGCCCTCTGTGCCCCCCCATCAAGATTGTTCACCAACTTGGAAGCTTGTTTTTCTAGATAGAGGTAAATAAACATTTTGGGAAATTGAGCTTTCACTTGGAATTTAAACAGATCTTAGCCTTAATATTTCTTCTTTTAAATAATCATACTTTAAAAATTATTATAATAGGTTTGTTATAAATCTTAGGGCTTTGTCTTATTTTTATGTTTTTTTCTTTAAAATGAGCTTGAGCTTGAAAGGAATTTCGCAAACATCTGTACTATATTTCTTTTGTTGTTTTCTTGAAAAAGAGTCTCACTGTGTAGTTCAGGTTGACCTTGAGTTCCCTATGCAGCCCTGACTGGCCTTGAATTACCATTAATACTGCTTCAGCCTCCTGAGTGCTGGGATTATAGCATGTGCCACTGTGCCATGGTTGTACTACATTTCTTGAGTTTATGATTCTGCAATAGAAACAGGTCAAATTTCTGGTGGTACAAGTGTTGACTTTACTGGTTAAAATAACAAAAAACATTAAAAAGTGATATAGTACAGTAATTTGTAAAGATTGTTTACACTGTGTAAATGAGTGTTGGTAGAATGTGTTTGGTTGAAACTGAAAATACAGTGCAGATTGGTTGAAAATAGAGTTCTATTAGCTAACTTATCAAGAGCCTCTTGATTTGGTGGCTTAGCAGTGTTATTAGATATCCAGATTTCTTTGAGTGTCACTACTGCTCTTAGTGTAGATTTTTTAACACTGTTTGTTCTGAAGTTGTTGGATCACGTGTGAGCAACATGCCTGTTATTCAGTTGGGAAGGAGGAGAGAGAAGCATTTCCATAGCCCCCTCAGGTGGAACAAGATTTCTCACAGGAACACACAGAGAATCTTTCCCTCTGATCTCAGATAGCCAGAATTAGATCCTATGTCTGTTCTTGAACCAGTCCCTGGTTTGGTAGTGATGTTGAAGTAGGTGGGCTGTGAGAGAAATATCATTATCTTGACAAAATTAGGATTCTGTTTAGAAGGAGAGGATGGGTTCTTGGTAGACTACAAGTAGTTTTCACTACAGTAGTCATTGTGGTTTTACAGTTTATTTATAGCATTTTTATTAGAAATTTTATTAGTACTGCAGCAAAGATTTATGATATTTTTTGCCCTTTCTTGATCTCCTCTAAGTGATTTTTTTATAATATATTTTTCATTTAGGGATTCTGGGCCAGTGTTACTGTGTGGAAGAAAGTGATACATTAGAGATATATTATGGTTGAATTTTAATTTTAAAATAGCATATGGTCATTAAAATGACATTGTTATCAGCCTTTCCTTTCTTTATTGGCTTGTCCTGCCTCTGAATGCCTATAAAGTTTGTTTATAATGTTCATTTGGCCATCAGCATGAATCTCGTGTTACTAATTATCTTTTTAATATATGTCATGCCAGGATCATTTCATATCTCTAGTAAAGGTAAATTCCAGGGTGTCTGTAGTGTTGGCATTATCTTCAGAAGATGTGATAAAGAGTACTTTTAAAGTTAATAAATATTTGTTATGAATAGCCATATGTATAATGAGGGTAGGAAAGATGAATATGTTGTTCCTGCTCTCAAATAGTGAAATAGAACTGAATGTAATAAAAGAGACTAGGCGATAGTTCACTTTTAGAGGTGGGGAGTAGAAAAGGTCAAACGTGGAAGATCGCATTTGAGCTGCTGTGTGTGAACATAGTGTTCTGTGAAATAGAGCTAGAATGAAGGTGCTTTAGATGGAAGATAACGAAAGAAATGTGGAGAGGGAGGGAAGTTCAAAGGCATTTGCTTGGAGCAGAGAACTTAGGGGAAATGGAGGCTTACTAGGAAATCAGGTTAGAATCATAGGTTGGGCCCAGAGCCCTGCACTGGATGCAGGCAGACCTATAAAGTGCGTGGCTTGTCCCAGCTGATGTGGCTGCTTCTGAAGCCCCACATTGGACTCGGGCACCTGGGAAGTGTGTGCCTACTCCTAGCACCAACACCTCCCCATGCCAGATCCGCTTGGGTGTCAGAACCCTGGAACTTTGCACCCTGCTTTCACCCTGTGTGTTCTCCACAGCACAGGGCAACAGAGTTGACAACCAACAGACCAACCTGATGGAAGAAGTGATAAATATCCAGGTGGAGAGTTTTGCTTCAGGACTGAGGTGACAGTCTTTCACAGAGATTGGGTGAAAGACCACCTTGGGAGATAAGTGTGGAGAGGGTAAGAGCTAAATAGAGATCTCCTGGGATCCCCTGGGAGGCTCAGGCTCATACCAGGATGATCATTGGGCCTATATTCTGTTGGAGGCAAGGTTCAGCGGGAGTGATTGTCAGAGGGGGCATTCCTGAAGAAAAAGCTATATAGTGTAGTGATATGGTTTATCTTTGGCACTGCTGCCAACATCCAGCAGAAATCGGAGCTCTGAATTAAAATGATATGTCAATATAAGGGGGAGCCTAATAGCCCTCACTAAAATCAGAATCATCTTTGTTTTGGTAAAGGATTTTTCATGAGAGGTTACTAGCGATTGTCAATATGCAGTTGACATAAGATGCCATTGTTGTTGTACATTTTACTACCATAGACAAAGTAACATAGTAGTGGCTGGCAGTTGGTTTTCTTTCTGTGTGAATATGCAACTGGATTGCTGGGGGTGTTATAAAGAATACTGTGACTTGATCTTGAAGAAGGGAGCACTGGGCCAAAGAATTTTCAAACCCAACACAAAAAAACAAACAACAGAAATGTGAGAAGACAGGGCAACAGTATGCCTACAGAAACTCCCAACTTCCTTGAAGTTGATACAGGGGGCACTGAGGAAAAGGAAATTATAAATGACACAGTAGATAGGTCTGAAATGGTATCAATGGAGGTAAAATGGTTCTATTTGGTGCTAAGTGAATTTAAAGATATAACTAATCACATAAAGACCATAATGAAAGAAATGATCAGTGAGTCTAAAGAAGACACTAATAAACTGGTAGCGGAGTTAAAGTGATGCAAAACATAAATATTCAGCATAGAAAAGAATGGGAGTCCATAAGAAGGTTCCAAACAGAATTCCAGAAGATTAAAAACATGATTGAAAGTATGGATGACAGAAGCAACTAATGTGAGGACAGTGTCAGACTTAGAGGACAGAACTATGGTCCATGATCAGTTAATAAACAATACCTTAAAAGCAAAAAACAAGAAAGTGGATCCAACAGCTCCTAGGTGACTCAAAGAGGACTAATATAAGAGTAATTGGAATTAGCAGAAAATCAGAAGATAGCACAAAGGGCATTAAAAAAAAACCCTGTTTATACAAGTAATAGCAGAAATCTTTTCAGACATGGAAAAAGAATTTAATATGTAGGTGGGTGGAGTGTGTGGAGCTTTGAGTGTCCATAATTTGGAGGGAAACAACTCCACACCACATAATAATTAAAATCCTAGGGGCACAGCACAGGAGCTGAAATTTAGGTGCTGCTGGGAAAAGTAGTAAATGACCTATTAAGAAAGACCTATTAGAATTGCAACAGAGTTTTTAGCACAAACCTTGAAGGCAGGGAAAACATGGAATGAAGTGTTTCAAGCTCTTGAGAAGGGCAGCTTCTAACCTAGACTGTTGTGTACTGCAAAATTATCTTTCAAGGTTTATGGAGAGATAAGATACTTCCATGAGGAACAAAGCCTGAAAAGGTTCATGACCACCAGACAAACACTCCAGAAGATGAGTCTCAAGGATGTCCTAGGAGGAGACAGTGAGGCTAATGCCAAAAGGCCCAGTGAAATGAATGCATCAGGTAGGGCTAGCAGTTGAGTGGAGGGGAGGGAGGGCAGAGCAACAGTAGGAAATTGCAGTCATGGAATTAAGTTAGTACCTATCAACGTGACTATCATAATGTGGCTGGACTTAGCTCGCCAATCAAAAGATACATTAACAGAATGGGTCAGGAGGCAGGATTTAACATTTTTCTATATACAAGGAACACATTTGATACAAAAAGAAATTCATAGATCACAGGTCAAAGGATGGAGGGCAATATTTCACAATATTTCAGGCCCCCCCGGGGGCCTGCATACAAGCAGGAGTAGCTAGCCTGTTTTCACACCATATGGATTTCAAGCCAAGGCTGATCAGGAAAGGTAGAGAAGAACGATACATATTGATTGGTAGATCTGTTTAACAGGAGTTGCAAATGTGTATGCAACAAACCATGCTATATACTCAACTTCATGGAGTTGACACTGGTGGACATAGAATATCAGATAAATGTCAGTACAGTTATAGTGGGGGGGGAATCTCAATACCTGACCTTCACAAAAGGATCAGCTAAACAAAAAAATTGACAAATAGCAGAGTTGAACCAAACTTTTGAACAGATGGACTTGATATACGAGTGTTCCACCTGACAACAATAGAGAACACATTATTTTTGGCTGCATGTGGTACTTTCTTCAAAATAGAGCACACGCTAGTGAATAAAGTATGCCTAAGCAAATAGAAAAAAGTGAAATTTTGCCTTGTATATTATCAGCTCGCAGTGCAATAAAACGAGAAGTCAATAGCAAAAGAAACCACAGAAACTGCAAACATACGGAAATTAACACTCTTGAATAACCAGTGGGTCACAGAAGAAACTAAGGAAGAGAGAATTCAGTTTCTAGAATTAAATGATAGTGCTGGTTCAGCATACCTGAACTTATGGGACATAATGAAAGCAATCTGTGAGGAAAGTTTCTAGCAGTGAAAGTCCACAACAGAAAAATTGAATAAGCCCAAATAAATAACCCAATGATGCATCTCAAGGTCTTAGAAAAACAAGAACAGTCCAAACCCAGAGTTTGTACAAGAAAGAAACTGTAAAGATCAGAGGAGAAATTAATGAAATGGAGACTAAAAAAACAATACAAAGAATCAGTGAATTGGGAGCTGGTTTTTTCAAAGAATAAATAAAATAGACAAATCCCTAGCCAATCTTTTGGGAAAAAAAAGGAAAGCAAAGATACAAATTAATAGAATTAGAAATGAAAAAGGTGAAACAACAATGGACACTGCTGAAGTCCAGAAAATTTTCACCAACATATATACCAAACAGTTGGCAAACTCTGAAGAATTGATGACATTCCTAAATACATAGAAATTGCAAAAACTGAACTAATAACACTTGAAACAGTCCAATAATAAGCAATAAAGTTGAAGCAGTAATACAGAATCTAGCAACTAAGAAAAGCCCAGGGCCTGATGGATTCACAGCCAAATTTTACATACACTAGAGGAAAGATAGCCTCTTCAATAAATGGTGCTGGGGAAATTGGATATCCACATTCAGAAGATTGAGTGTAGACCCATATAGAGTAGTTGTACCTTGGTTCATGAACTTAATTCTTGCCATCATTCTGGTTGCAACCGAATTGGATGAGAGCCAAATCTAATTTCCCCATAAGGTCAGCACTGCACTGAGCTACATCCCCAATCTGTTTTTGAGACAAGGTCTTGCTAGTTTGCTTAGGTTGGGCTTGAATTTGTGATCCTCTTGTGTTAGCCTCTCAGTGTGCTGGGAAATAGTCATATGCCACCATGTTTGGCATATTGTTAACTCTTTTCTGCATAAGGTGATGTAACTTTGTAGAGTGGAACAGTCTAGAACAGTCTTCTTTTGGGAGTGTTGTATTCATGTGAAATGTAGGGTTATGAATTAATCAGTTAATTAATTTGCTGTAGCTACCTCCAGCTGCTCAGAAGCAGGCAGAGTTGCAGCTTCAGTTAGGGTTTGTCAAAATAATTTAACTTGTGCAAAATGAGGTTGCCTTTTTCTGTACTCGCCTGAATCAGGGACATAAGTGAAAATTTCTTGGATTTTATTTTTAGTTGATAATACCCTGGCAAATCCTAGATGATCCTCTCTGTAGTGATAGAAGCTTCTGGTAGTCACAGAGTTTATATGTAATAACCTGGCTTTCCCCAAGATAAGCAGAGCATCAGATTGTAGTAATTTTTCATTGTGGCTTATTATGGGGTACTGTTCCTGCTTTGGTTATGGGCCAGTTATTTCAGAGCAAGATGGACAGAATTTGAGTGTGTTATTTCAGGGACACGTGGGCACAACAAAATGTAGATTTCTCTTTGCTTTTTGTAGGCATATGTGGTTATTATGTAATTGTCACAAGTAAAGTCTTCAAAAGAAGCAGTTCTTAACTTAGTAGATGCATCCAAATTGATTTTTCAAAATATATGTAGTACAAGTCTTCAAGAGATTAATTCACCCAACCCAAGGATAGGGTATATGAATTTTTAAAAATGCTTCTCTGTTGATTCTAACATTTGCTTCTGGTAAAGAATCATAGCTTAATGCTTATGTTTGGGACTTTCTGTTACTAAAACTATGTAAACAATTGGTTTTGCTCCGTTTTACCCAAGAAAGAGAATGTTGTCAGATTGGGCATGTGTCTGGCTGGGTAGACAGAAAGAACATATTTGGACCGCATTTCTCCACCTAGAGCCATATGCTGGAGAATTCCCTGGTTGCCTTATTCCAGAACTAAGTGGATTTCTGATGAGTTGTTGTTGTTGTTGTTGTTTTTTGGTACTAGGAGTCGAACTCGGGACCTTGCGCTTGCCAAGCAAGGTGCTGTGCCATTGAACTATATCCCCGGCACTAAATGCATTTCTAACAGTTGGAAGAACTTGGACTGCTAGTAGGAGAGAAACTCAGCGAAATGTTGCTTTGAAGTCTAGGTGTAGGGGACAGTTTAGTGTGAATTTAGGAATCATAGATTAAGAAAATTGGTTTGTGGATTTCCGGAGCTGTGTAATATACAGTGCGAGTGCTCTCCCGAGGGACTGATGAGTAGAGTATTATACTTGATAATGACCTCCTAGACAGTCTTACGGCTTCTAGGCTTATTTGTGGTTTACTGGAAAATTAACCAACATTTATAATATTTTCTATGTTATGTTATATTCTAAATTATAAATTAAGTATTAGAAAATAAGTTTTTTGGTTATGACAAGTTTTTAAGTTGTGAATTGCTTGAACTTGAGCTTTTCATTTTAAGGAGACTAAAATATAGAAAAATAAGGGCTGGGGATGTAGCTCAGTGGTACAGTGCTTGCCTAGCATGCACAAGGCCCTGAGTTCAATCCCCAGTACCCCCCCCACAAAAAAATATAGAAAAGTAAGTCATTAAATTTTTTAGGAAGTAATTCTTGTAACAGTTAAAATTTACAAAATAGTAAGGTATATTAAAACTTATCAGGTCACATGTTCATGATATCTGATATGTTAGGACAAAGCATTAATTACCATTTATTTTCTCTTTTGGGAGAGTTTATAAACTGTTCAATAATTACTCAAAACAGTCTAGAAAAGCATTTTGAAAGTAAATATACCTGTAGCACAAACCTTTTAATCACAAATAGGGACTGAGAAACATTTTCTTTTTTAAACAGTATGGACAGTGATAAATGAGTAAGACAAAGTTGACTTAAGCTTATAATAGATATTATTGTAGAAAGTATTTTTACAGTGACATATGAAACCTGTCATTTTTGTGGTGAGATACTTTTCAACTATATATATGGATATGTACATATATCAGAGTTTCTCATATTTAATGTACTTTTTATAAAACACTTTATGTGACTATATGTATCAAGAACATGTTATTCTATCAATATTTATGTTTTAAACTATGCTTTTTAGAGCACTGATCTTCCACTAAAACAGAATAGTGGAAATCTTTAATTGGTAGGAAAGATTAAGTAAATGGGTAGAATTTTCTGAGTTGTTCCTACCATGAAGTTTTAATTTTATTATGGTAAAACAGACATGCAGTTTGTAATTTTAATGATTTTTACGTGCATAATTTCATGACATGAGATACTTTGACATTGTTGTGCCACCATCCTCTATATTCACCTGCAGAAATTTTTCATCTTGAAAAATTGAAACTTTGTGCCCATTAAAAATAACTCTCCATTACTCACCTCCACCCTGTTGCCCCTTGACAACCACCATTCTACTTTCCATTTTTGAGTTTGACTACTCTTATATATCCCTCATATGAGTGGGGTCAATATGATGTTGGTTTTTTTTTTTTTTTTTGAGTCTAACAAAAAGTGAAATGGAACTGTAACTTTCTGCTGTTTGTATTTTACTTCTAAGCAAACAATGTTACTAATTTATATACTTTTAAAACCGTTTGTGGTCTGCATTTTGAAAGTAATTGTTACAGTAAGAAAGATTTCAGGTAATTGCAGCTAATACCAGAGAGCTTATTGTTGCTATGTGCTGTGCTTTACGGTGAATCCCATTTGAGGGAAGTAAAACACTGGATATTTATGAAGTGTGTTGTTTAGAGCTGTGGTCTTTCAGGGAAAGTAATTAGGATTAGATAAAACTGTTAGGATAGAGCTTGGGGTCCCTGGGACTGAATCCTGGTGGCTTAATTGTAAGAGGGCGAGAGACCAGGTAAACACAGATGTACACATGTGTGCTCCCTGTCTCTTGTTGTGTGCTGTGCAGTACTGCCTTGAGATACGGCCAACAGAAAGGCCATCAGCCTGTCAGGCACTTAGACCTTAGACCTCCAGAACTGAGGAGCCAAATAAACATGTTTTATTTATAAAGTAGCCTACCTCAGATATTTTGTTACAGTAATAAAAAACAGATTAAGGCTGCAGTATGTGCTAGAGAAACTACTTCTTTATTCACTTAGCTGCCATCAGAATTCTCACATTGTACATATCTAATAGTAACCATTGGAAGTGATTCTGCTGTTTGCTGTACAGTTTAGAGTGTTATGTAAACAGCTGCTTAATTAATTTTAGTTTAAACTTCTGAGAGTTGATGAAATCACATTTTAATAGTGTTGAATGGGAGCCATAAAATAATAATTTTCAGATTATTGTTTGCTAATTATATTCCTTGGGCAGTATTTGCTTATTCACTATAAATCTTTTTAAATTTTAGAGTTCTTTTCCCTAACTGGCCTATTTTTAGCCAGAGCCAGGTGGATTCTCCTCCTTTCTCTCATTTTGAAAGAAATCTGCAAGGTTATTTATGATTTCCTTGCAAGGACAGAGCAAGAACTTTAGGTCTCCTGAGTCTCTGGACATTGCTTATCCTGTTCCTCTGCGTTGCCTCAGGCTTTGACCTCAAACTCAAACCTGAGCTGGAACGTGTGAAAAAGTATTGTCTCTATATGTACCTGGACATGGTGGTACATTCCTTTAATCCCAGAACTCTGGGAGGCTGAGGCAGGAGGATCAAAAGTTTGAATCCAGCCTGAGCAATTTATTTAGCAATACCCAGCACCAAAACAAAAGAAAATAAGGGCTGGGGAAGTGACTCAGTATAAAGGCTTTTTGGGTTAAAAAAAAAAAAAAGGATGGGGAAAGAAAACCTCTGCTTAGGGCCAGGGATGTAGCTCAGTGGCACAAGTGCTCACCTGGCAGGCACAAGGCTGAGTTCAGTTTCCAGTACCAAAAAAAAAAAAAAAAAAAAGAAAAGCTCTGTGTAGTAGGTGGGCGGATGGTGCCCAGGTCCTCTAGAACCCACCGCCTGTGGCTGAGTGCAGGCTTGAAGCAGCCATAAGAGACTCACCAGCTAGAGCACCCTAGAGGTAGGACAGTGCTTTGGGCTATTTCCAGAGCCCTGAGACATCAGAGGCTTCAGAGAGCCTCACGTCTACTTGACTGTGACATCCAAGGGAAGAGCCCCTTCTTGGAATCACAAGGGTTGGGGTGAGGCAGATACTCTTGGTGGCTGACTACTTGTGACCTAGCAGTCCTTTGAAGAGCTGTGTTGTGAGATGCCTTGCACTTTCCCTGGTGTGGCCAGGATACAAGTAGCATTGGAAAGAGGCTGAATACAGGGCTCAGAACCCAATCACCTCTGCCTGGTTCTGGAAAACCAGAGCAGCCAATCATAAAAGAGTTCTAATGATTAAAAAGACTTTTTAAAAATGGTAGCATTTAGAGGGGTTTTGATAGTGCACCAAACTGACTTTCATAATTTGATTTGGATTTTTATATGGTTCAGTATTCTCCAGACTCACATAAGTGATGCTGTTAGCAGAAACAGAGGACTGAATTTGGGAGAATGTGGCGAGAGAGGCAGCAGGTCTGACACAGAATCTGGCCTGTGGAACAGGACCAGCTGTCCACGGAGCCATGGCCAGCACTAGTACCAAGTCTGTCCCAGGGAACCTCAGAGGCAGTCCCTAAGAGGCAGTTCTGATCTCCTGAGTTGCTGTGCCGGGACCCTTGGCTGGCAAGCTTACCTCAGAACAAGGACACGAGGGGCAGGCCAAAAAAATTAATGCTCTGCCAGCTAAAACATTCTTCTCCATACTGTAGCAAAGGTCCCAGAATGCAGTCTACTTTTAAGCTATTATCATTCATTTGTACCTGAATCAGTTAAAATCAGGTTAAAATGTAAGTTGATAATTTCATTTTTTAAAGGCATAAAGGTCAGGAGGTAATGTAGTACAGTAGTTTTTAGAGTGCAGTATCTGTACATATGGTATATGAAGACTTGTCAAGGTGTGTGGGTACAGGGTTTTAAAAGAATCAGCTTCTAGACTCTCTACTTCCTGAAGTGCTCTTTTCACTTTGAGAACATTCTGTTGATTATATTTTTACTACTTCATTTAACAGTTGCCTATCTCCTAGTATATGAAATAGGGCATAGTTCTCACCAATCTCAAATCTTGCTTTGGGTTGGGAAAATTTTAGTGCAGAACAAAAGAGACTGATTTTTTATTTTATTTTATGTTTTGTCTTTGTAGACAGGATCTTAGTTCAGGCTGGCCTTGAGCTCCCTTTGTAGCCCAGGCTGGACTTGAACTTGGAACAATCCTCCTGCCTCAGCCTCCCAAGTGCTGGCGTGAGTCACCACGCTCGGCTGACAAAAGAGACCGACTGAGAATACATCGATCCCAGGGAAGACAAAACAAAAAGAGGTTCTGCAAAGAATATTGAAGTAGATGTTTATTTTACTAGCAAGCAGATTAGTGGCAAAGCTCTGTCTTTGATCCATCATCTCTCCAAGAATTCTGGAGCCACTTGATGTTGGCCTATGTATTGTAATAACATATTCATTTGAATTAAAAATTAAAATCAGACTTATTCTAAAATAAATGTCTCAATTTTTGCCATAGGTATGACAGAACTAGTTTTGCCAATTAGATTATATGGTGAACATTCCTCACAAGTTCTTATTCTAGTTATTGATAGACTTCTATTTAAAATACATACAAAATATAAAATAGGTTGGAAATTACAACTATGACACATGTAAGTACAACATTTGAGTTACAATTTAAATGGATTTAAGGAAGCTTTTCAGTACCTTTATTGAGACAGTTCATGAAAAAAATGATTCTGTGATCATTGCAAGAGTATAATGAAAGCATGGGCTGTACAGCCAAGCTGAGTGGTTCAGCTCTGAATTTTATCTCTGACAATATTGACTTTAGAAGTTAATGATAAAGTTCTCCCTTGCATGCTTGAGGTCCTAGGTCTTATTCCTGCATTAGAAGGAAGAAAAAGCTAGTAAAGCTACTCCGAGTTTTCTAAAACTAGTTTTTAAGTATAAACTGGTTTTGAATTTCACCAATTTTTTGCATTTGTTGAGGTGATCGTATGATCTCTCATCTATTTGTATTCCATTAATGTGATTAACATTGAAGTTTGCATATTTAATCATGCATTTTTTTATTAAACCTAGTTTTGTTGCAATGCATTACATTTCTGGGTTTGATTTACTAATGCTTTGATTAGAATTTTTCCTTTTGCATTAGGTTAATTACAAAGATTGGTTTGTGGTTTTCTTTTATTGTCTGTAGGATTTGAGTATTAAGGTTATTCTTTCCTCATAAAGGATGCATTCTCAAGTAATGCTGGTATCATTTCCACTTTAAATATTGAGAAGTTTGGAAGAATTCAATGGCAATTGTGTTTCATTGTGATTTTAGATTACAGATTCAATGTCTCCATTAGATATAATGTTATTTAAACTTTTTATTCTTGCTTATTTGACAATTCGAATTTTTCTAAGAATTTGCCTATTTTTAATGTTAAAATTTATTTTCATACATGTGGTTGCATAGGTTTTTGTGTAATCTACCATCAGTAATTATGTACTTTTAACAAATTGTGATACTATTTCAGTCTTTTTTTTGATACTGGGAATTGAACTTAGGGCCTTGTGCTTGCCAGGTAGGTGCTTGTACCACTTAGCTATATCCATGGCACGTGTTTTTGTTTTAAACCACTCTTCTAAAGAAGTTTGTCAGTATTGTGAAAGAACTCTTTTTTTATAGTTCGTTTTTTCTTCAGTTCTTGCTTTCTGTGTTGTTATTGTCTGCTCTTATCTCTGTTACTGTATTTACTTTCATTCAGTTTCATCTTTCAGAGTTCTGTGATTAGCTCATTAATTTTAACTTGTTTTCTAATATTAGGTAGTTTTTGTTTTTTGAGATAGGGTCTTGCTATGTACTTTAGGTTGGCCTTGAACTTGCTGTGTAGATGGCCTTAAACTTGGCACTGTATAGTTTAGGCTGGCCCAGACTGGCTTCAAACTTGGCAGTAATCCTTATTCCTCAGTCTCTCAAGTGCTGATATTACATCTGGCTTTCCATTATGTTTTAAAGTCATACATTTTAAGTACCACCTTAGTTACGTGTGTATGTATGTATGTATGTATGTATGTATGTATGCATTTGGTTTTTTGAGACAGAGTCTCTTTGTGTAGTTCAGGCTGGTCTTGAACTATCTATGTAGCCCAGGCTGGTGGCAAACTTTGTCACCCTTCTGCCTTACTCTCTTGATAGCAGGGATTACAGGTGTGTACCACTGCAGGCCTAGCTGTTTTTTTTTAAATGTCTTTTCATTGTTGTTCTCTTTTAAGTGCTTTCTACTTTTCAGTGTCTATTTCTTTTGACATGTCAGTTGTTTAGAGGTATATTTTATAGTGCTTTTGAAAAAGTAAAGTAGTTTAGAATTTCCTAACTTATTTGCATCACACCCTATGTTAATATTTATAAATGTTTATATGGTTTTCAAAATAATGCTTCTTCTACAGTTGCTATACTGCATCTGTGTCCACTAGATCCAGTTTGTTACATGGGTTGGTGAAATTTTTGTTTTGCTTTTCCTACTGATTCTAAAAGACATTTGTTAATTACATTTCTGAATAGATTTGCTAATTTTCTGTGTTATTCTTGTCAGTTTTTGTCCATTGTCCATTTTGATGCTAGATTAATTAGGTGTGTATAGACACTCTGTTATTTTCCTGGTGAATTGTACTTTTATCTAATGAAAAGTCATCTGAAGTGGGGTTTTTTGGCTTAAAATTCCCCTTTTTTCCTCATTGTAATTTAGGTAATATACCTTTACAGTATTTGGTTATTGTTTACCTGGTTTGTCCTTTCCTACCCTTCAATTTTCATTCTGTTTTCTGGAGTTTGGATGACTTTGGAAACAGTGTATAAATAGATTTTGGTTCTTCACTGTGAAATCTTTGTATTTTTAAGTGGTACATGTATGGTGTTTACATTTATTGTAAATTCAGGTATATTTGGCTGCATTTCTACCATTTGAAAACAATTTTTCCATGTGTTCTTTCTATCTTTTGGATTAATTTCGTATATTTTTCAGATTCAATTTTCTTCTCTACTTGTTTGGAAGATACATACTTCATTTTGTCTTCCTGTTAATGGAAACTTCTACAGGGATGTTATCAAAATAAAATTAATCTCTATTTTTTTATCCTCTTCCTGAGGACCCTCTTTGATGACTCTTAATCTCTGTCCTTTAGTTGGGTTTTGTTTTGTTTTGTCTTTTTGAGACAGGGTCTCACTGTGCAGTTCAGGCTGGCCTTAAGCTCACTTTATAGCCCAGGCTGGTCTCGAACTCACAACAATCCTCCTGCCTCAGCCTCCCGAGTGCTAGGATTACAGGCGTGCACCACACCCAGCTTCTGTCTTTTAATTGGGAGAAAGAGAATGTGATTGGGGTTGCTTGGGTTAAGTGTCTACTTTTGGATTATAGCTATTGTAAGGTATGGGAAAGGGAAGAATTTTAGAAGAGGTATAGCCACTAGGGATTCCTCTTCTTTATTCCTTGTGTCCTTCTCCACCCCCACACTGTATATTGACACTCATCAGGCTGAAATTTCAAGAGATGAATACTGTAGAATCGTTGTAAGCCCAAATATATCCAATTCCACAGTGTTTCTGTATGACTTCTCTCTCAAGGACCCAGACTGGGAGAGACTTTGTCTTTCTTCTTTCCCTGGCTCTCCCCGTCCTTCTTCTGGCCACCCCCAAACTAGCCATCTCTAGTGGTGAAGCTGGTAAAGTGTCAAAATTTATGTCTTTTTTTGCTTCTATTTCTTGTTTTTCATTAGTGCTTGCCTATTTGAGAATTTCTAGGAAACTTTGAAGATGTGTCATCATTATTCCACAATTAGAATGAACTGTGGCCTAACATTTAAAGGTGTGAACCTGGGTCCAGGGGACCCATCCCTTACTATGTAAATTTGTACTTTAGTGTTACAGTAATGAGCTGTGTGTCTCAGTACCTTTCCCTAGGGATACAGGAAGCAATCTATGTGTTTATCTCCTTGGTATGACAAAGGGCAAGAAATGTGCATGTGTGCAAAAATGTCACAGTAGGATTTGGACTCACTTTTATGCTCCATCTAACTGGTTTTGCATAGGTTTATCCAAGCATCACAGAGGCTCTGGTAGACCCACACCACTCTCAAGATTTTGTTAAAAAAGTTTTCTTTTGATTTTTCTGGTAGAAGTAGCCCAGTTCAGTATAATGCCACATGAAAAATCAGATTTGCAAATTTTGGAGGAGGTCAAAAGTGAATCATCACATTACACATGCTTGAATGATAAAGATGATCTGTTATGTAAAATACATGCTTTCATGACAGAATAGTGGTGTGGGTATATGATAATAATAATGATGATGACTTTGACCTTGGCCATGTGAACCAAACTTCCAGAGATGGTGAATGTGTCTGATATAGACGCAGGGAATGCAGATCGTCTTGATTCAGAGTATGAAGAAAACAGCAGCGTGAGTACATAATTGATTAGTCAACCTGTTGGAAATGGCCATGCAACCAAATGGAATGATCCAATGTTAGAACTAGGTCCAAAAATACAGTGAGATTCTTGGCAGGGGTGGTAAAACATATTGGATGGAATGCCAGCACTGCTGTTCAGTGTTAAAAATTGTAACAGATGAATTGCTTACAAGATGCTGTGAAATATACAAAGGCTGAAATGCAGCTAAAAATGTTCTGTATGCACCAATGGCTATATTAAAAAATGTATTCATTATGACACCTCACTAGCTGAATTGAAAGCATTCATAGTTCTGCTGTGCTTAGCACAGATTTCTCATGGTAAGCGCAGGAATGTAAAAGGGAACAGTGATGAGTCAAAATATGGCATAAAAGTTTGTGCCCCTGTGTATGCGAAGACTTACTATGCCTTCAGTTTAGACATTTATCCTAGAACTCAGCCATCAGGGCTTTATTCATATAGTAATAAACTGAGTGATGTTGTGAGCAGGCTTCTTGCTCTCATCTCCCAAACTAATTGGAATGTGACATTTGACAATTGGTGTACCAATTTCCAATTGATGTTTCATTTGTTAACAGAGCAAAAATTGATGAGGGCAGGACCTGTACACAGGAACAAAGCAGAAATTCAAAATGAAATGTTGCGATTTCAAAACAGCATTATAGAATACAATCTTTGAATTTCAGAAAGATACAACATTGTTCTCATATATGGCAAAGAAAAGCAGACTGGTACTGGCAATGTCAACATTTCACCAAGACAGAAATATTGATAGGCAAAGTGCGACAAAACAGAAGCCTGAGATGGACAATTTGAACAACAGAATCTAACGCGGAGTAGATATTGTTGATGAGTTATGCGGCAACTATGATGTCACTTAAAACACAAAGCATTGACCAATGGTTGTGTTTTACTCAATCCTAAACATATGTGGCATACATAGTTTAATAGTTTACAGAAAAAATAGTAAATGCAAAATATCACAGAGAAATTTTCTTAAAGAGGATTGGAACTGGAGCTCATAAGAGATGATTTACACCAGAGGAAAAACTAAATGTTTCTGCCCAGGGAACTATGAAAAAAAAACTGTGGAGCCCATTGGCAAGTTGACAGGTGAACAGTCAGAACACAGCATCACAAAGACCTACTATGAAAACAAAATAGATGTCAACTGTGCCCTACAAGAAACTACAGGAAAAAAAATATGTATTACCAGTGTAAGTGATACTTGTGTATAGAACATGCGGTTGTCATGTGTGAAGATGGCCTTGGGTGTGATAGTTGAACTAAAGCTTATATTCTATGGTAGACTTTTTTTTTACACTGTAGTTCACAGAGGTTTCTACTTTTGATATTATCTTTTAGGTTTTGTAAGCAAGTAAACAGCTGATGTGAAAATATTGGTATCTGTTTTAAGCACTCATGCTATATTTGAAATTGTATATTATTTACCTATTATTTCTCTGCTACATGCATGTTGTGCAATATAGTGAAGCTCTTGAGAAACAGGAAGAGAAGTGATGAGACTGCCATACAGGAAAAGAAAGCTAAGCACGTGCTGTTAGTGTAAGTGAGACGTGTGCATGGAAGATACAGTTGTCATGTGTGAAGACTGCCTTGGGTGTTACCGTTGAAGCAAAGATAATTTTTGGTGGTAGTATTCTATTGGTATTTTCATTCTAATTCATATGGGAATTTATTTCTGGTGTTATCTTTTGGGTTTTGTAAGGAAGTACACAGCTGATGTGAAAATGTTGATTTCTATTCTAAACACACAATACATATTAAAAATTTAACAATTTATTTTATTGGTCTTTTATGTCCCTGTATAATGTAAGAACTTCCTGATAAGACAGTAAGACCACAAAGATGTTAAGCATGTCCTGTGAAAAGGCCAGGAAAGCAGAAGACGTGCTAGCAGTGTAGGTGTGTCTGTATTCCGGGATGTGCTGTTGTCATGTGTGCAGACTGTCTGAGGTGTGATCGCTGAAGTAAGGAGTTTTCTTTACTAGTTGAGTGCTATTGGTGTTTTCATTCTAATTCATGTACAGATTTATTTCTGATGTTCTTTGTACACCAAACACCAATCAATGTTGAAAATTTTGATGCTTTTTTATAAACAATAAATATTAAGAATCCAATATTTTTGTGATTTTTTTCTTAAGTACTCATTATTTAATGTAATAAAATTCATGAAAGTAGAATGAATAATTCATCAATAGAAATATTCTAAAGAATAAGTGTGGGTCTGTTAGACCCGTATTTATGTGCCTTGATGACAAAATGAGTCGTATGTGCCAGTGGAATTTCAGTACCATGGACAGATATACACGTACTACCTGTTTCAGTTTCACACCCAAACATTTTAGCAGGCAAAATATTCTTTTGAAGTCTCCACTTGTCATAATTTTTTTTCACTGTCAGGTACATTCCTCCTCATTTTTATCAATCATCTTATAACCAGGTCTTGCCTCTTTCAAGTTTTCATCTCATCTACTTGTAAAATACGTACTTTGAGCTGCTAAGTAGTTTAGTCTCCATAAAGAAACCTGGAATGAGAGGTTAGTAACAGCCAAAGTTACACAGAGCCTATTTAATACACACAAGTCTGTTCAATGACTGAGCCAGATTTTGAACTCAAAATTTCTTGACTCTGACGCTATATCTCTTAATTACTTGCTATACCTAATTTATGACATTTAACTAATGTTTGAAAATCAGTGCATATGTATTTAAAAAATTACATAGTTGCCACATTTCCTAGAGTACTGTTTTTCTCTTACAAAAGTGCTTTGAACTTTAGAGGTAAAAACCTTGTGAATATCATAATTACAGATATTTTCTCCTTAGTTTTTTTCTTTTAAGCTTAGAGTATTTTGAGAATATAACTTTAATATAAAATAAAACTTCAGGTTTTATCTAGTTAAATCTTTTTCTTTAGGGCTTTTATCTTTTGGCATTCTGATGAGAGAAGTCTTTCCCTATCCCAAGAATATAAAAATATCATATTAATACATCTGTGATAACCATAGATAGCTTTAAGATAATTATATTTTACCTGATAATTTTGTAACTTTTTTTTTCAGAATCCAGGGCCTTTACACTGAGCCATATTGCCAGAGTACTAGGATTACAAGTGTGTGCCATTGTGCCCAGCTATAACACATCTTGGTATCGGGTAATAAGTACTTAGAAGTAAAACTTGTAGATAAAAAGAATGTACATTAAAATATTTAAAGTTACTGCAATTTTCCCCGAAAATGGATACCAATTTGGACTTCCAAAAGTAGTATGTAAAAGTCCGTATTTCCCAGGAACAGGATATTACCAGTCTTTTTTGCCCATTCCATTGTCAATAATTGGTATTTGTTACTTGAGTATATAAAACCACTGATTTTTTCCATGGGCTAGACATTTTAAAATACGGCTTTTTTTTCCAATCAAAAAATCTACTTTTCCATTAGTAGTCCTTTTCTTACTCATTTATAAAAGTGTATGTTCTAAGCATTAACTTTTGTTATATAAATATTTATTGCAAATATATTTTCCATTGTTGTTTTGTTTTTCTTAACTTTGTCCCTATTATCTTTTACCTTACAAAATAGTTTAATTTTTATGTAGGTAAATCTTTTTTTTTATGACTTCTGGCCATATTGCTGCTAATAAAGCCATCTTTAGTATGCTTTGTCATTTTCTCCCATTAGTGCTACAGGTTGTGGAAAACATTTGTCTCTTTAGTTATGATATTCCTTCTTGAGTTGTGTGAATTTTAGATTAAAAATTTCCTTTAAGTGGTCTATCTTTTCCCGACTGATTTTAAATATCAACATTACAGTAAATTTTCATGTATCGGTGGACCTAGTTTTGGGTTTATTTTTGTTTCATTTTTCTGTTCAGGGTTAGCAAACTATGATATATACAATAAATCTGCCTCACTTCATGTTTTTATAAAGACATTGGAACATAGCTTACTCATTTGTGTACTGTTTTGTTTGTTTTCATGATACAGTGGTTGGGTGGACTAGTTGGTACAGATAAAGTACAGCTCACAAAGCCTAAAATATTTTTTTTGTCATTTTTATAGAAAAAATTTCCCTGTTGCTGTATTGGTATATCTCTTTTTCAGTACAATGCTCTCTGATTTAATGACTTACTTGTTTTTATATAGATTCATATTCCTATTCCTTTTAAAAAAAACTTCATCCAGATGAAAACCAATAAGGAAACATTTATGTTAAACTATACCAAAGATCAGTGGTATTGAATCCATGGCATATGTGCCACAATGGACTGTTTTGTATCATTGGAAGCTCATCACTGCTATAGACCAAATGGACCAACAGACATTTACAGAACATTTCATCCAACAGTGATAGAATATACAGTCTTTACATTGGACAGGGAACATTCTCCAGGATATAACATATGTCCAGGCATAAAATGTCTCAAATATTGAGAAAGAATCGAAATTTTATCTACTCTGGCAATAGAATAAACTTAGAAATAAGAGGAACTTTTGAGACTGCAAATGCATGGCAATTAAACAGTATGCCTTTGAATGACCAAAAGTGTTGAAGTCATTGAAGAAATCAGAAGAGACATTTAAAATTTCTCAAAACAAATGAAAATGGAAATGAACATATGAAAACCTGTGACATACAGCAAAAGCAGTACTAAGAGGGAAATTTATAGTAGTAAACAGCAACATAAAGAAGTAGAAAGATTTCAAGTGGACACCACTCAAGCATCTAGAAAGTGGAAGGAACCACACCCAAAATAAGCAGAAGAGAAAAAAAAATCTGAGCAGAAATAAATGAAATAGAGACAAAAAATCTATGAAGTGCAGTTAGACTGTGAAAAATAACAAAATCACCAATCTATTGATAAAATAGAGGTAAGATAAATTGTAGTCAAAATGGAGATATAACTGCCAGTACAGATATATAAAGGATCATTAGGGAATATATGCAACAAATTGGAAAGCTTAAAATAAACTATTTAATTTTTTGGCACAATATAACCTGCCAAAAATTGAACCATGGAGAAATAAAAAATCTGAAACAGACCAATAAGTAACGAGATTGAATCAGTAATAAAAAAGTCTCCCAACAAAGGCCCAGGACTGGATGGCTTTATTGCTGAATTTTCCAAAACTTTCAAAGAATTGACAACTCCTCTTAAACTATTCCAAAAAATTGAAAGAGAAGAAACCTTTCCAGATTCATTCTGTGAGATCAACATTACTCTAAAAATCAGACAAGGTCTGTACTACCACCACTAACTACTAACCACAGCCACCACTAACAGACCAGTATTCCCAATGGACAGAGATGCAAAAATTCTCAACACAATCTTAGTAAACTATATCCAACAATGTATCAAAACATTTATACACTGATCAAGCTGGATTTATCCCAGATGTGAAGATATGGTTCAATACTTGCAAATCATTTAACATAATAAGTCACATCAACAGTATGGACAAAAACTATATGACCATTTGAGTGGACACAGAAAAAAGCATTTGATAAAATGCAGAATCCCTTCATGTTAAAAACTCTGAACAAATTAGAATGTATCTTAACAGGATAAGTATGCCTGACAAACCCGCAGGTAATATCTTACTGAATGGGGAAAAGTTGAAAGTATTTCCTCTTTAAGATACGGAAAAAGGATGTCCGCTTCTACCACTCTTATTCAACATAGCACTGGAAGTCTTAGCCAAATTAATCAGGCAAACAAAAGAAGCAAAAGAAATCCAAAATAGAAAGGAAGAAGTGAAAGTATCCCTGTTGCAGATGAGATGATTTTATATGTACAAAAATGTAAGGATTCTATCAAAGACAGAACTGATCAGTGAATTCAGTCAAGTTGTTTACAAAATAAACATACAAAAGCTAGTATTTTTATATACCAGTAATGAATAAATACGATAACTATAAGAAATAATGTAATACAGTATCTATGAAATTTATCAAAGTGAAAGTTGTATACAGTATGTTATAAAAACACTGTTGAAAGAAATTGAACACACACACACCAAAGGCAGCACATGCTTCTAGATAAGAAGAATTAATATTTTAAAATATCCGTACTATCCAAAGCAACCTACAGGTTCAGTGCAGTTCTCATGAAATAACATTTTTCACGAACAGAAAAAATTCAGTTCTAAAGTTCTTATGGTAGTGTGAGAGACTTTGAATTGCTGAACTAATCCTGAGCAAAAAGAGCAAAGCTGGAGGCATCACAATACCTGACTTTAAACTACAAAGTGTAGTAACCAAAATAGCATAATTCTGGTATAAAAAATAGACACACAGACTAATGGAATGCAGCACAGAACTGAGAAATATACACATTTATAGCCAATTGATTTTTATAGTTAATTTTTTAAAATTGGTAGATTTTAGATATATGTAGTAGTAATATAGGAAATTTATAACTGTACATGATGTATCTTGTTCTCATTTTGTAGTGCTGGTTTGATGGTGATAAAATTTTCTCAGGTGTTAAGAATCTTATTTATTTTCTCAGGTGTCAAGTATCTTATTTCTCCATCAATTTTGAAAGATAGTTCTGCTGGATGCGTCAATCTGGATTGAAGGTTGTTTTCTCTTAAGGCTTGAAATACTTCACTCCAAGCTCTTGACTTGAGGGTTTGTGTTGAGAAGTGTGCTATGATTCTGATGGGCTTTTTTTTATAGGTGATTTGTTTCTTTTCTCCAACAGCTTGTAATCTGTTCTTGTGTTGAATTTCTGGACTTTTGAGTGTTATATATCTTGATACAGATTTTTAAATCACAGTTAATTAGAGTTATATGCTGTCTTGCTTCCTTTTCTCTCGTTGCTAAGACGAAATACCAAACGCCCAAAATGAAGGAAGGAAAGGTTTATTTAGCGTACAGTTTGTGGAGGTTTCAGTCCATACTTGGCTGGTTCCGAGGCAGAGTGGCACATGGCAGCAGCACACAGCAAAAACCACAAGAGCAAAAGGGAGGAATGGCAGCAAGCAGCCTCTTTCCTTCCTTACATTGTAAACAGGCTACCCTCACCCACAGGGGCATGTAGCTCTTAGTCTCCATGCCTTCTTCTTCCATAGGCTCAGAATGTATACAGAACAAGCATCCTGGCTTCCTGCTGAGTCACTCAGCCAAACCTCTAGACTCCCCAAGTTGACACAATATATCAACCATAGCATATGCCTCACTTTCTGTATGTCAAATTCTTTTTCCATGTTCAGGAAGTTTTTTGTCATTATTTCTATGAACAGATTTTTAAAAAAAATGTCATTTGTACTATCTCCTGCTTTCTCATTGACTTCAATCAATTTTATGCTATTCTGTTTTGCATCACCTAGCAGCTGTTGGATCAGTTTTTTTTTTCCTGTGGTCCCTTGCTATTTCTAATTCTTTTATTTATTTTTATTTTTTTTGGTGGTACTGGGGATCAAAGTCAGGACCTTACCCTTGCTATTTCTGAGGAAACTTTTTTTCATGATCACTAATGAAATCCTGTCTTGTAGATTTGATATTCTATCTTCATGTTGGCTCATTGTGCTGCATGTACTTTCAGTGGAATTTTTAGTCACCTGGACATATGTTTGAATCTGTGTCATGGATTCCGTTCCCTATGTTGGACACTTCATGGTTTCTTCCATTTTACTAAACCCCTCTATTTTTTTGTCTGTATCTTTTCTAGATTCACTAATCATATCCTCCATTATGGTCAACATCTCTGTAGCTGTCTGAGAAATTAGTTCTGATTTGAATTTTTTCTAGCACCTCAATCTTCTGCTTTGTTATTTCTGCTGTTACCACTTCAGAGAGTCCAGATGGGTGACTTTGAAATTGTTCTACCTCATTGTTTCCTGGGTTTGCCTTTGGTGAGCTGGAAGTTGGGTTGCATCTTGCTTAAGTGTTTTTCTTCCTTTTTAAAAATTTAATTCCTGGGGGGATGCTTGTAAATTGCTTATGGCAGGTAGCTTTGTTGCTAGCAGTGAGATCTCTTCACAATGACTGCTTCTCAGAGATGTCTTCCAGGTATAGCTGGGCTTGTTTTGAGTCTGTTGCAGGTCCTACCTCTTAAGTATATTTGGGATGAGAATTTACTGCCTATTCGGTCTAGCCCCTGGTTTTTGGTTACCATTTTATGGTATTGTTTGTGACCCTTAGGCAGTGTCAGTCTTGGCATCCCAGGAAGAATAACTGTTTCAAACAACTATCTAAGCTTGACTAAAGTGGTCCAATCAGTAATAACAATAGCATCGAACACAACCTAGAAAATGAGAAACTGTGGTTACTATTAATTTGGTACTTTTATGAGCTAGATTTTTAGTTATATAATAAAATGTAAAACAAACCAGAAAATTGTGTACAGTAAATATACCTTCAGGAGAGTAAATTTAAAAGGGCTAGAGGGAAATTTTTTTGAGAAACTGGTGAAGAAGACAGGATTAAGTTAAAGAGGGAAGAAAGATATAAAAAGAACAGAAGAACAACAAAAAAATTAGAAACAATGTTTACTTATATAAAAACAAGAGCAAACTATCAAGCAAAAAGAACGAATAAAACAAAAAAAAAAAACCCAAAACAATTCACTTCAGGGCTTGTCTCTACTGTCACTGGTGGAGTAGGCAGACAGATCCAAGCTCTGTGTTTACTAATTCCAGCAAGCCAGCCATAGATTTATGGCAAGGTAGTGGTAATCCCAGCAAACCTGTACCTGTAGTTCCACAGAAATTCAGGCTGTTTTCTGGTTGTGAGGCTGGAACCTGATTTGTTCAGCCTGCAGCACTCTGTGTACCTCCTGCTGATTTGAACTCAGCTGCTGGACCTCCTGAGGACTTGAACTGGGTTCTGCAGGAGCAACTAGATAAAGCCAACCCGCTGCTCTGAGTTCTGAGCTCAGTTAGCCCCTCTCCAAGATGGCAGCTGGCCAATGGCTGGCTCCTGGGTGACAGCTCAACCTGAATAACTCACCAATTGCTGCAGTCTTCTGCGTCCACTGCTCCATTCCACAGGTGTGTTTCTTTCTGGAGGCCTTTGACATTGCTACTATTCACCATGTGTTTGCAGGTTCCAGCTTCCCCTCCCATACAGCAGTCAGGGCACAGAGAGATAGCACCCTTTGCCACCTCCTTCTGTGCTGAGGTCTTTCTTGTTCTCCCCGTGAATTTCAATTCTTGCATCCGATCCCAGCTGGCTTCTGAGGACCTACTTCCTTCGTTCTTACTGCTATATTCCAGTGTCTGGCCACCAAATCTTGGGAAGGTTGTTTCTCTTCTGTTTACCACTCCATCTTTCCCAAAATGGCCAGTTGAAAGGACAGTCTTTTCAATAGATGGTGCTGGGAAAACTGGATGCCCATATGTAAGTTACATTAGACTCCTATTATTATATGTAAAAATCAACTCAAAATGGATAAAAGACTTAATATAAGACCTGAGGGGCTGGGGATATAGCTCAGTGGAATAAGCGCCTGCCTAGCAAGCGCAAGATCCTGAGTTCGATCCCCAGTACCGCAAAAAAAAAAAAAAAAAAGACCTGAAATTGTGAAACTACTAGAAGAAAAGGGAAACTTTTGAAGTTATTGGCATGGGAAAAGATTTTTGGATAAGATCTCAAAAGCACAGGCAACAAAAGTAATAATAGACAAATGGGATTACTATGTCAAGCTAAGAAGCTTCTCCACAGCAAGAACGGCCAACTAATGGCAGATTTGGAGAAAATGCTTGGAAACTATTTATCTGGAAATGAATTAATTTCCGAGGTATGCTAGGAACTCAAACAGCAAAAACATCCTCAAATAATCTGATTAACAATTGGATAACTGATCTGAATAGACATTTCTTAAAAGAAGATATTTAAGTGGTCAAGTACATGAAAAAATACATCACTAGTCATCAGAGAAGTGAAATATATAAAAATCATAATCAAATCATATACTAGTTATAATGGCTATTAGTAACAAGACAAAAAAGTCTAAATGATGGCCAGGATGAAGAGAAAAAGAAACTTTTTTATCTTGTTGGTGGAAATGTAAATTTCTACAACCATTATGGAAAGTAGAATGGCAGTTCCTCAAAAAAGTAAAAATAATATTGCTATGTGACCCATCAATCCCCCTACTGAGCACATATTCAAAGAAGGTGAGATCAGTATGTTGAAGAGAGACACATGCACTCCAGTGTATACTGCAGCATTATTTATAATATTTAAGATATGGAATCTGTCTAGTGGTGGATGAACGGACACAGAAAATGTCATTATATATATATATATATATATATATATATATACATACATACATACATACACACACATACATACATGTTGGCCTATTATCCAGCCACAAGAAAATGAGATCATGTAATTTGTGGTAACATGGATGGAAGTAGAAGACAGTATATTAAGTGAAATACGCTGACACGGAATGACAAATACTCTGTATTCTTATAGGTGAAGTTAAAAAAGCTGACCTTACAGAAGTAGAGAGAAGAATATTGGTTACTAGTGGTTGGGA
Organism: Dinomys branickii; assembly: GCA_004027595.1. Lineage (NCBI taxonomy): Eukaryota > Metazoa > Chordata > Mammalia > Rodentia > Dinomyidae > Dinomys > Dinomys branickii. The sequence continues at coordinate 65,973 of PVLD010003799.1, read as the reverse complement.
AGAGTAAGCGGAAAAGAAGATAGATAGAGATTGGATAAAGGTGTCAGGTACAGTTAAAAGGAATAATGTCCATGTTCCGTAGCACAGTAAGTTGAGCACCTAGAGGGTAGGGAGGATAGGGAAAGGAGGGTCGGGGAGAGGTTGCATAGCAGGTACAAAGTTACAGTTAGATGGAGGAATAAGTTTTGGAATTCTGTTGCACAGCAAGTTGACCACAGCCTGTAAGAATGTATTGTGTTCTTCAAACTTACAGAAGTAAGTGTCTAAAGGGTGCTGATACCACACTAATTATCCATATTTGATCATTATACAATGTATACATGTATTGAAATGTTTTTTGTACCACATAAATTTATAAAATTGTGATCTGTCAATTAAATTTTTTATTTGATCAGAAGAAACAAAAAAAATCCATCCCCATATTCTCTTGTACTTGAACTTCAGAGAGAGATGTTAACTTCAGATATCACTGGAGTTTCTTTGAAGGCAAACTTTTTAAAAAATGTGACTTTTCAAAGATTTTTAGTAGATTTTATTTATAATTTTGCAATTTAAAAATACTTAAGTATTCAGTTTTAGCAACCATGCTTGGCACATAATACATGTTCAGTAAATATTATTTGTATGAATGGCTCAAGATTCTTTATGTCATATCTTTAACTGGGAGAACTATTAGCTAAGTATAGGAATTCATTAACAGTTATGATTCCTTTGATGGTATCTTGTTGAATTACATACACAATGAATAATACAGATTATAACTATACATATATAACCAAAGGGCCATAAAACATTGTAAGACATTAAAATACCTTATTAATATCTTAGTTTTTTCTTCATAGGCCTTATAATAGATTATCTCATTAAATTATAAGAGACTATTAGAGGTCAAAGTGACTTCATTTTTTAGAATTGGATGTTTTGTTGTATCTGCCTGAGTAACAGGAACTCAATTGGGTGTCAGAAGGGATATTATTCATGAGTTATTTGTGTGTTATTCAACACTAAATGTGAAGTTTTATCTAAAAGAGGTTTCATAAACATTTTTGTATGAAAATGCAAAACTTGTAGTGGGAGCAAACTTTATCTGATATATTGGCTTGATTGACTTTCCTAATTTTATAATATTTTTTGGATATACTAAGTTGTACTTCATTTATTATGTCTTCCCAGCAGCTTCAAACCACCCATTACCTTTCCTTATACACCCCGCTCCCCTTGTTTCATTCCTCTTGTATAGTAATAGCTTTCCTTTTACTTTCATGTTTTTTAGATCTCACATATTAGGGAGAACATACGATATATTCTTTCAGAGTCTGCCTTATTTTATTCCACATGATGATCATCAGATCCATTCATTTTTCTGCGAATGGCAAAACTTCTTTCTTCTTTATAGCTGAATAATAGCCTGTTGTGTACAAATACCACATTTTATTTACTGTCTATTGATAAACACCTAGATTGGTTCAGTATCTTAGTTATTGCGAATTGTGCCACAGTAAACATGGGTACACTGATATCCCTATAGTGTACTGACTTTAATTCTATTTGGTATATACAAAGCAGTGGATCAAAATGGTAGCTCTACTTTTAGTTTATTTCCACAGTGTCTCTACTGATTTACATTACCACAAGTAGTGTTTGAGGGTTCCTTTACCCCCCATATCCTTGCCAACATTTATTGTTTTGTTTTATATTCTTGATGATAACACTCTGACTGGGGTGAGATGGAATCCTCAGTGTAGTTTTGATTTGCATTTCCCTTTATATATTCTGTACATTAGTCCTGTATCATAAGAGTAGTTGGCAAAGATTTTCTCCATTCTGTAGGCTATCTCCTTACTGTTAGTTGTTTTCCTTGCTATGGAGAAACTTTTTAACTTGATGTAGTCCCATCTGATGATTCTTGCTATTACTTCTTGTTCTATTGGAGTCCTATTTAAGAACTCTTTGCCAGGGCTGATGGCTTTAAAATGTATCCTCTATGATTTCTTTCAGCAGTTTCAAAGTTTCAGGTTTATACCTAGATCTTTGATCCAGTTTGAATTGACTTTCCTGCAGGCTGAGAGATAAGGATCTAGTTTCATTCTTCTGCAAAGTGGATATCCAGTTTCTCGGTTTTCTCTGAAGTATATTTTTGGCTCCTTTGTTCATAGTCAGGTAGCTGTACTGCATGGGTTTGTTTCTGTGTTCTCTATCCTGTTCCACTGATCTATGTGCCACTACTATGTTTTTTTGTTTGTTTGTTTTTAGTATGGCCTTGTAGTGCAGCTTGAAGTTGGGTATTATGATACCTCCAGTCTTGGCGTTTTTGCTTAAGGATGTTTTGGCTACCTGGGGGCTTTGGTGTTTCCATATGAATTTTAGCATTGTTTTTTCTAGTTGAAGAATGTCATCGATAATTTGATGGAGATTGCATTAAATCTGTATATTGCCTTTGGTAATACAGCCATTTTAACAATATTTATTCCGCTGGTCCATGAATGTAGGAGATCTTTCTATCTTTCCATGTCTTTTAGTTTTATTCGGTTGGTATTTTAGTTTTTTGAAGCTCTTGTGAATGGAATTGATTCTTCAATACTTAATTTCTTTAGAGATTTTATCATGAGAGGATGTTGAAGTTTGTAGAACGTTGTTTCTGTGTCAATTGAAATGATCATGTATTTTTTTATCCTTGATTCTCTTATGTGGTTAATTACATGTGTTGATTTGCAAAATGTTGAACCATCATTGCACACCTGGAATGTATGATCTTTTTAATATGCTGTTGAATGTAGTTTGTATCTCATAAGGCTTCTTGTATCTATATTTATCAAGGATATTGGTATATAGTTCTTGTTGTTGTTATTATGTCACTGTCCGTTTTTGGTATCAGGGTGATTGATGTTGGACTCATAGAATGAGTTTGGAAGCATTTCTTTTCTGTTTTATAGAATAGTTTGAGGAGTATTGGTGTCAGTTCTTCTTTAAAGATCTGGTAAAATTGAGCAGTGAACCCATCTGGCTTGGGTTTTTTGTTGTTGTTTGGCGATGTTTGATTCTACTTCAATTTCATTGCATGTTATTGATCTGATTAGACTTCAGTTTTGGTAGGTAGTGTGTGTCTAGAAAATTAGTCATTTTTTTCTGATTCTCCAATTTATTAGAATATAGGTTTTCAAAGTGGTCCCTACTAATGCTCTGAATTTCAGTGATTTTTGTTGTAACATCCCCTTTTAATTCTCTAATTGTGTGATTTAAATTATTGCACTTTTTTTTGGTTCCTTTGACTAAGGGTTATGAATCATGTTTATCTTTTCAAAGAACCATTTCATCGATCCTTATACTACTTTAGTTTTTATCTCATTAATTTCAGCTCTGACCTTTACTATTTCTTTTCTTTTGTTGGTTTTGGTTTGTTCTGGTTTTTCTAAGACCAGGAGAGCTCACTTTCTGGTTTTTTTGATATGCAGTAGGTACTTAGTTATAAACTTCCTTCTTAGAACTGTCTTTGTTGTATCCCAGAGATTCTGGTATTTTTTTCATTTGATTCTAGGAATTTTAAATCCCTGATTTCTTAAGTGACCCACTGATTGCATGTAGTGATCTAGTAAAGCAGCTATTTTCTGTTCTTTCATATTTCAGTTTTTAGTAGGTCCATGTTTACAGTACATAATGGTTACATTTGTCATGGGAAATTGGTACATAATACATCTTAATTCTTTTTTATGTTACCTTCCATACCTCTCTCTCTTCCCTCCTTCTCAAAATTTATTAGTAATTTTTTTTTTGTACTAAAAATTGAAATCAAGACCTTGTGCTTTTTAGGCAGGTGCTTGTGCCACTGAGCTATCTCCCCAGCCCCATTCTCAAAAATTTAACTTGCACAGTGCTCCACAGTACTAACACTCAAGGTAGTGAAGTATGTTCAATTTTCATCAAGAAAACAAATTGGGCTGCACCAAAAACGGAAATACAGGGGGAAGGGACAAGGGGAAGGAAGGGAAAAGAAGGGTAGGGAGGGAAAAGGAAAACAAAAAGAAAAGGAGAAAAGAAAAAAGTCTAATACTGTTATACCTTGGTGCTTGACTGCTTTGAAACTTGTGGAATTTGGTACTTGACACATTTTGAAAGGAAAATTTTGCCCTGGTACTTGTTTTTTGCTTGATACTGTACTTAGGGTGTGAGCACCTTTTGTGTCAATGGCTTCCTGACTCAGTACCCTTTCCAGTCAAAACAATCTGTTTTATACTCATCATTTTTGATACCAGGGTACCACTGTATGCTCAAAACTTGGTGCTACAATCTGGGTAGAGTGAAAATTTTGGCATCTGGAACCCCCAGAGATAGAGTAGATTTCCAAGAAGCATCATTTAGTTTTCAATTGTGTAGTAAATTCTAAGGAAAAGATGCCTGACCTTGACCTTGGCAAAGCAAGCTGAACGCTGACCACACCACTGAAAAGTGCATACATCTGTTTGCATCAAATACATGGTGGTGCCTTGTGCTACTCACGTTTTGAGGGTTTGATATCTTCATAAACCTGCATTCATAGAACCTTCTTTTCTGCCTTGCTATTACTGGATGTACTCAGGGCAGATGCACTTGCTTCCTTGAGTGTAATATGGTAATTCCTTCAAAAAAGTTCTTGGGAAACTGAATGAATATATTATAGTTAGGTACTAAGTCACTGCTACTTAAAATTATGGTAGAGTTGCTGATTTCAAGCTCCTTCATATCAAACTGAGAACCTTATGTATGGCTTTTGGAGAAGGAATCAAATAATTACCTTTACCAGTTTAAGTTATAAAAGAAGAATGGTATTAGAACAGGAAGACAAGTTCCACAGAGTAGTTTATCTGAGGATACTTTCTGGAAGAACTTACCTATGTCCAGCACGGATAGCTTGTGGGCAGCAGCCAGGTAAATTTGAAAGGGTGTGTTCCCAAGCAGAGAACAACTCAGGTTCTCCTGTATAAAAGGTCAGTTCAGTGGTTAAATGAAAGTGTAGTTTAACATAAAGACAGTAAGTTTTTTTAAGATGTGGGTGAGAAAAATACCCAAGGTTGCATGTAGCAACACCCCACTGAAAAGTTCTTGGAGTGGGGTACTGAACTGCATCCCTAATAAGATATCTCTAAGCACATATTGACTTACTTACAAAACAGTATTTCTCTCTTCAGAGCAATGTCTTTTTTGATCAGCACTCTTGGAAAAGAGGCCCCTTCTTCTCTCATGTAGGGATCAGCTGGCTATACTGGTTCGTATGTTAATATTCCCTTAAAACATCATACATTTCGTAGTCCACAGCACACAGGCACACCCCTATTATCCAAGGCCTCAGAAGGTTCTTCATAACTTTCTGCATGGGTCTTTTGCAGCTCCAAGAGCAATGCTGTACTCTGGCCTGAACTCTGGAGAGTTTAAGGCTCCAGGTTTTACATCTGGAATCACACTTGGCTCATAGTCAGCATGAAGCTTTTTGGATACACTTACTGTGAGTTCAGAATGTAATTCCTGTACCATGACAGATGTAGAACTGGCTGTCTCTATTCCAGATAACAGTGTTAGGGCAGATGTAGATTATGGACTCAAGTCTTTGACATCAAATAATTTGCCAGTAATGATAAAGCCCTCAGAAGTTCCTACCACTCCTTTCACCTTGAGAAAGGAGATTTTCCTAAGATTCAGACAGTACAGCCAGCCAATCACCGCATGAGGGAAGAAGGGGCCTTTCTTCCAAGAGTGCTGATCAAACTGGAGCAAGAGCACATAGTTAATACTTCCTTTTGTCCCACATTCTGCCTCTTTCCATGCATTGCTTTGTTTTTCTCTTTTCTGCGTAACTTTCTTTTTTGTTTAGCCTTATAGTAGAGTGCTAGCCCTATCACTTACTGAGTTTGTTCTTACAGCCATCTGTAGAGAGACAGAGAGAGACAGAGACAGAGACAGAGACACAGAGAGACTGCGTTCAGTTTTAAATTATTTGTTCCCCAGTTTAGGTCAAATTTTCATACTGGTTCACTTAACTCTGATAGGTTATGTGGTGCTTTTTGAATCATTCCTCAGAGGTGATGGGGAGGTTTTTAGAGAAAGGAGTGGAAAGTGGCATGGACCTCGGAAAAATGTGTGTCACAAGTAAAAGTACGTAACTGTACAGCACTGAAGAAAGTCAAAGTGATGTTGTGTGAAACATCACTAAAAATAGTACCTATTCAGAATAGCATGTCATTTATCTAAAAGTATAGCAGACCCAGCTGGCCTTCTATATTGATTTTTGTCAAAGGCAGTAGTAAAGTGATTATTAAATTTTTTTTAGTTTTATGTAAGGAATATATGTCTTTTTTTTCCATTTGTCTTTGGTATTCAAAATTACTTTAATCCCAGAGTGTCTCAAATGCGCTTTTGGTGGATAGAATTCATGTTTAAGAACAAAATTTTTAGAAAGCATTTTTCTTAACGATTGCTGATGAACTTTTGGAAGTTTGGATGTACAGTCAGTTTTTTCAGATGCAGTGGAGAAATAGGAAATATTGAAGTGCTCAATATGTGGATCTTCTGCTTCTGTCACTGAACTTCTGTACTGTAATAATATTTTCAATTGTCCTTGACATTATGAAAAGAGTGCTCAGTAATTTTATAACTCTTAACTTTGTTTTGGTTTATTTTCTTTATACTGTTTAGTGTAGCATTTTATGACAAAATAACTATATACTCTTCTACAGACATTTAATAGCTCTTCATTTTTATCACAGAATTGGAATAATCAATAGATACAATTTGGTTAAAGTGCCCATTCTTCAGCACTTCTTTATTTGGACCTCTGATTTATCCTGGGCAGGAACTAAATTATGGGTTAATGGTACCTTTGTTTTGTAATGGTGTGAAATAGTAGAGATTAAGTTTCATCTTAAGTTTAAGAGATTGGTGTTATAATTATTTTGAGTTTTAGTTATTATCTTCCCATTTTCAGATCTAATGGCCTGGGTGTATCAGTTTACTTTGTCAAAGTTGTGCGTAGTTTTTCTGAATACTTGCTCTTTTTTTCTTTCAAAGCAGCTTTATTAATATTTGGTTTACATATTAACAGTCCACCCATTTGCAATGTACAATTCAATGGTTTTGATAAGAATTTTTAAAATTATATACAATAAAGTTTGTCATTTTAACCATCGTAAGTGTACAATTCAGTGGCATTAAATTACTTCATATTGTACACTCACTATCGCTGTTTCCCAAACTTGGTCATAATAACAAAGATAAATTCTGTAACTATTCAACAATAGTTTATTATTTCTCCTGCCTCTCAACCCCTGGTAACCTTTAACCTATTTTTTGTCTATATTAATTTCCCTGGATATCTAGATAGTTCATGTAAGTTAAATAATATAATTTTTATGTCTAGCTTATATTGGCATATTGTAACTTCTTTCTTATGATAGCATGTATCAGACTTTAATTTTATTTGAAGGTTCACAATATACTATTATATGCATATACCACATTTTGTTTATCCATCTGTTGATGGACATTTGGGTTGTTTGTACCTTTTGGTTATCATAAATAATACTGTAATGAGTATTGATGAACAACGATTAGTGTTTGAATACACAGGAGTGGACTTGCTAGGTCATATGGTAAATTTGTGTTTAGCTTTTTGAGGAACTGCCAAACCATTTTGCAAAGCAGCTGTATCATTTTGCACTCATACCAGCACTGTACAAATGTTCCAACTTCTCCATGTCCTCACCAACAATTGTTATTTTTTGTTTTTATTTTCTTTTATTAAATTAAAAAATATAGCAATCTTAGAGGGTGTGGTATTTCCTTGTGATTTTGGTTTGCATTTCTCTAATGACTAGTGATATTGAGCAACTTTTCATTTGCTTATTGACCATTGGTATATGTAGATTGAAGAACTATCTATTTAAACCTTTGCCTACTTTTGAATTGGGTATTTTTGTTGTTGAGTGTACCTTTATGTGTGCTCATATTGAGCCTTTATTCAGTAAAAGATTTATAAATGTTTTTCACATTCTTGTGTTTTTCCTCTTAGCATTTTTAATTTGTATGAAGTCTAGTTTATTTTATTTTTTAAATTAATTTTATTGGTACTTGATATACATAATGATCACATTCATCATAGGGAATTAGTACCTGTACATAATATATCTTGATTCTTCTTTTTTTGTGGTCCAGTTTATTTTTATTTTACTTTCTTCCTGTGCATATTGCATTATTGTCATGTCCATTGTTACACAGATTTCTCCCTATGTTTTCTTTGATAGTTTTAAGTCTTTGATCCATTTCAAATTAATTTTTTTATATGGTATAAAGATCCAAGTTCATTCTTACACATGTAGATACCTAGTTTTCCCAGAACCATTTGTTCATTGTCCTTTCCTTGTTGTTCTCAGCACCCTTTTTGACACCAATTGATCCATATATGAGAGTATATTTCTGGATTCTTATTTATTCCATTGATGTACATTTCTTTATGCTAATAACATGCAGTTTTGATAGCTGTAGCTTTATAGTAAGTTGTAAAATCATGAATGTGAGACCTCCAACTTTATTCTTTAAGATTGTTTTGGCTATTCATAATATGGTGAAATTCCATATGAATTTTGGCTGAGTTTTTCTATTTCTGTTAAAAATGCCATTGCAATGATATTGTTGAATCTGTAGATTGATTTGAGGTAGCACTGTCATCTTAATAATATAAAATCTTCCAAACCAAGGGGCTGGGGATATAGCTCAGTGGAATAAGCACCTGCCGGGCAAGCACAAGGACCTGAGTTTGATCCCTGGTACCACCAAAAAAAAAACAAAAACAAAAAAAATTCCAATCCAAAATATGAGATGTCTTCCCTTTATTTAGGACTTTAACTTTTAAAGAAAAATTTTGTTATTTTCAATATGGAAGTCTTTTACCTCCTTTGATAAATATATTCCTAAATAATTATTTTGTAGATGGAATATTTAAAAACTATTCTTTTCAGTTGTTCACTTGAAGTATACAGAAATAATTCTAAAGTAATTTTAAAAGCTGCCTTACTGAGATATAAGTACTATCCCATGTAATTCACCTATTTGAAGTGTACAATTTAATGTTTTCAGCATAGTCACAGTTATGCTGCCACCATCACAACTCAGTTTTAGAACATTTTTATCATACCTCAAGGAAATTCCATACCCATTAGTAGTCACACCACATAATTCCTCTCTTTTACCCCAAGGCAACAAGTAACCTATTTTCTATCTCTATAAATTTGCCTATTTGGTGTAAATGAGGTCATGTAGAAAAATATAAAATACATCATGTAATGATTTATGTCTTGCAGTTTTGCTGAATTTATTCACTTATTCTGAAATATTTTATATATTTAGGATTTTCTACATTTAAGATTATTATTTGATTATGAAATTTTTCATTAAAAAATCATGTCAGATGCAAACAATTTTATTATTTAATTTGGAGTCTCTCCCCCCACATTAGTCTGGTTAGAGCTTCTAGTATCACTCATGTTGATTAGAAGTGGCTAAAGTAAGGCCAGGCAGGAGGATCTTGTTTGAGGCCAACCTGGGTAATTTAAGAAGATTCTGTCTAAAAATAAAGAAAAAGGGCTGAGGGTGTAGCAAAGTGCAGAAGCCCTGGATTGAATCCATAGTATAAAACAAAAACACAAACCAAACCAAACTAAAACAAAACAAAATCCCCCAAAACAAAAAGTGACTAAAGTGGGCATCCTTATCTTGTTCCTGATTTTGGGGAGAAAACTTTCCTCAATGACGGTGACAATTCTGAAAATGAGTTGTAAGTTTGAACTTAAATATTGCAGGCTCTAACACATTTTTCTTACATTTTATTCTTTACATTTTCTTGATTTTGATTGATTTGTTAATGGATGTTTTTACCTTTTTACATATTATATTGAAATCATTATCTTGAAAATTATAACATTAGCAATTGGAAGAACAGTTTAATAAGGTTCCATTTATGTTTCTGGATTTGCCTTCTTTTTTTAAACATTTTGCAAATTTGTATTGTTTTCATTGTTCTCTGAACACAAATGTACACATACTTTTCTGCTGAACCATGTAAGACTAAATTGTAAATATCATGATCTTATAACTACATTATTTTCCATGTCTGCTTCCCAAGAATGAAAACATTGTCTTAGATATCTCCACAGTACAATTATCATTTTAATGTAGAATTTTAACCAATGTCCAATAAGATCCTTCACAGGAATTTTTATTTTTATTTTTTTTGATAGAGTCTAATTCATAATTGTGTGCTGCAGTTAGCTGAAATGTCTCATTACTGTCAATCAGGAGGTGCAGGCTTTATCTTCCATGTTACTAATGTGTCTTGAAACTTGTGCCACAGGCCTTTTTTTGCAAGGGGGTGGGGTACAGAGGTTCTCAATTTAAGTTTGTCTGATTATTTCCTCCTAGTTGGATTATCTTTGCATCTTTGGCCGGTGAGCAGTCACAGTGATATAGGGGAAATAAATGTAACTCACAACCTGCAAAATGTCAGATACGCCAATTTTGTGTTTCCCCAAATCAAAGAATGAATTCTAAGGGAAAACAGAAATGAAGAGTAGGAAAACTTTATTGTGAGAGATAGCTCCTGAGAGAAAGGGGAGACCCAAGAAAGGCTTGCCAACAAGCCCACTTCTCAAAGGAAGTTTTTTTTTTTTTTTCCAAAGGAAGTTTTATAGAGCAAAAATCACGAGGTGGGTACAATATGAATCAAAACTATGATCAACCAATAAGATTATAAGTATAGCTGCTTAGGTAATATTGATCTAATGGGGAAGTAGGTCACGTAGCAAGTGAACATGGAAAGAACAATGACCTTCTCTAGGAAAGGATGGATCAGGGCATCCTGTTCACCCACCATAGTGACTGGTGTACCAGTTATTTTAACATCTGCAGAGGTATGTAGGCCTGGTCATTCCATCTTTATCTTGAGGCTTGGCCTCTAACAGATGCTCCTCTGGCCACAGTTGTGATGCGTTCCTACTCTCTGCGCTGATGCCCTCAAAGGCCTAGCTCTGTCTGGCTGCCTTTGATATTTCTACCTCACTTAGCTATCTATAATACTTTCCCCTCTGAGGAGGTAACCCTAACTCCTGTGAGGGAATGAGGGTTGATGACCATTCTGGCTACTTCTAACTGAAAGAGGGTTGTAGTTGTGATTGGCAGTCAGAGATACTTTCTAGAGGGTCTATCCAAAGGCCCTCAGTAGATGCCAGGCATTTTCATCTTGGACGGGCATATAGCTTCAAGTCTGGAAGAGATGAGGACAAAGAAACAGTTAAGTATGCATAGGCCAAATAATATCAACAAGATTATTATAAACACAGTCAACAAATGTTTCTACCAGGAAGAGGCAGTAATAGCCTCCCACAAAGAGCATAAGGGTAAGGATAGGTCCAGGGAATTTGTGGTCCAGGAATTTAAGGTCCAGCTTTTATAGCTACACAAATTGTGCTGCTTTTAGGTTGTCTAGTGCTATCTGATTTTGGAGGACAGCTTGCCTTGTTAATTTTACTTTTTTATTTAGGAGTAAGAGACCAGTCAAGGTGTCTTTTAAGGCCCATTGAGCACAGTTAGCTGAGGCCTCGAGGTGTTGTATGACATCTTCTAATCCTAGGGAAGGGACAAGGGTGGGGGCCAAGTGGTCATACCAGTGAGACACACTCTTACACCATCGATGCTGTAGTGAGGGTTAGTTTGTAGGTTTGTTGATATTTCTGATATGCTTGCCTTATAGCCACATATCCCAGTATACATCTCTCTATCCATCTAGTGAGTAGCCAGGGCCAGAAAATGGTTCCACAAGACCAGTGGATGCCACTGGGGGCTTCCCATTTAATTCTAGGGCAATTAGTCTTTTGCAAACTAGTCTTTGAGGTATAAAATTGTGGTGTGTCTATACTGCTTGCAGGGGGTGTTCATCTCAAGTGTTTAGTAGAGTTAGGCCAATGAAAATAGGAATACTTTCTTTGTTTCCAACATAAGGAGACCAGGGGCTGGGGATATAGCTCAGTGGAATAAGCGCTTGCCTAGCAAGCGCAGGGTCCTGAGTTTGATCCCCAGTACCGCAAAAAAAAAAAAAAAAAAAGAATTGCTACACCAACATAAGGAGACCTTTTTACCAAGTTGTCCTATAGTTGGAGTTAACCGCATATAATCTCATAACTCAAAGTGGCCATCTTTATATATCTATGATTGTTGGCTCTTGTGATACTCTTTTTTTTTTTTGGTACCAGGAATCAAACTCAGGACCTTGCACTTGCCAGGCAGGTGCTTATGCCACTGAGCTGTATCCCTGGCAAGACCCTTACTCTTAATGGGGGTTCTACTAGAATCAATAGAGAGGCTTTAGTTACATTCTTAGAAAAAAATTTGACTATGTCCAAGATCATTATGGGTGGAGTTTTTAGGCCACTCAGTAACCTTGTAATGGTGGGATACACTGTGAACCACTGAACTTTTTAAAAGTAGGACCTTAGACCTAGAGATCTTTTAACCTCTATCTACTAGAAAAATTAGCAGAGCATTGGTGCCTTGGCTAGAGAGCTCTTCTGAGTGGGCACGTAACGACATACTTTCTATATTATGATGTGACTTGGAAAAATTTAAAACATGCCAAGTTAAGAGAAAACATTTGCCCAAAAGGACACGAAGGGTCTCTGAACTCTTGAGGAAGCATGGTCCAAGTCAGTTGAAAGGCCTGGTCATGAGGACTTTTAAAGGCAAGCAGAAACTGGGAATGTGTATGAAAAGAACCAGCATCTTCCTGGATCAGAGAAAGGAGGAGTTTATGTAAAGATACTGCCAGGTGGATTGGCACTGTTGCCTCATTTGCCAGTCTGAGGTCCTGTACCAATTTCCACTCTCTATTGGGTTTTTGACCTCCTAAGATTAGAATGATGCCCAGGCTGTTACAGGGTATAAGTAACCTTGTACCCTTAAATTGTCAGTTATAGGCAATAGTACTTTTTTAAACTTTAGGCCTTAGAGAGTATTGTCTCTGATGAGGAAAAATAGGAAGATCTGTGAGATGTATTTGCACTGGTGCAGCTATTATTATTCTTTTTATTCTACCTTTAGTTGCCTCTACATCAGGATTTATTTCTGTCTCCATGAGGGGGAGACAAGGGGAGGCAATGTACCTGACCTAGGTGTATGTATGTTATAGTATTCAAGTAAGGTAAGGTGTTTCTCTTTAGAAGGTGTCTTGGTTACTTTTCTCTAATTGCTGAGACAAAATACTCAACGCCCAAAATGAAGGAAGGAAAGATTTATTTGGCTTACAGTTTGTGAAGGTTTCAGTCCATACTTGGCTGGCACAGAGGCAGAGTGGCATATGGCAGAGGGCAAACGTTCATAACAGCAGAACACAGCAAAAACCGTAAGAGTAAAAGGGAAGAATGGTGGGGAAGTAGGCTCTTCTTCTCTTACCTTGTAAACGGCCTACCCTCACCCAGGGGCGTGTAGCTCTCACACAGTCTCCATGCCCCCCTCTTCCACAGGCTCAGGATGTATACAAAGTAAGCACCCTGGCTTCCTGCTGAGTCACTCAACCAAACCTCTAGACTCCCCAAGTTGGCACAATGTATCAACCATAACATTCCACCCCTTGTCAACTTGGCAATCAGATACAGTTCTTCAAACCAGTTTTCAGATACAAAGACATTATATTACATTAGAACCATAACGTCTCTCCCCCTAAAGACTCATGCACATCCCTTTATGCAAAAGGCATTTAGTCCATCTGCTAGAGTTGCCAAAGTCCACGGTTTCAGCATTGAAAAGTCCAAGTCTCCTCCAGATGTGCGGCAAACTCTTTAGTTACAAGCCCCCATACAAATGAAAAGTTAACACTTCCAGCATTCAATGGCACAAAAGATACATTACCATTCCAAAAGGCAGCAATAGGGGAATATAGAGCCCTGGGACCAAAGCAAGTTCAAAATCCGGCAATGCTAACATGTCCTGTAATTCCATATTCAGCATCTGAAGCAACTTGTGGCACATTATGAACTCCAAAGGGCTTGCATGAGTTCACCCCTATGGCACTTCTGGTGGTTACAGCCTCCATGGCTTCTCTCTTAGGCCTGCTTTGCTCCTTCTTTACAGTTTTCCTCAGATGCTCCACAGTCCTGGCTTTTCTAAACTTCTGAGGATTCCAATGTCTCCAATGCACCTTTTGCTTCACACTCACAGCCACACATTCTGCCCTCTCAGGGGCACACTGCCTGGCCTCACAGGCCTTCTGAAATCTGGGTGGAAGCCTCTTTAACCTCAGAACTCTTGCTTTCTCCATGTACCTAAAGCGAGGGCCATGTGGATGATGCCAAGGTCTGCTGCCATCTGGAGCAGTAGCCAGACTTTCCTCTCTCTTTGTCATTGTGGTTGAGTGCCTGGATCACTGGGCACTCTGAATCCAAATCTGAGGAGCAGATTATCTGTGCCGCTGCCATTCTGGAACCTGGTGTGGCCACCACCGCCATTCTGAAACATGGTGCTCTGTGGCTTCCTTCTCAAGGCAGGGTCTCTCACCTTTACAGTTTTGAGGCTGCGAAGAGTGGAGACTTGCTTCTTGTGATGCCCTCAGGCCATCTTTGCAGTCCACAGCTTTATTGGAGCTTCCTTTCTGGCCAGACTTACAGCATTTTAAATCATCCTGCTGTGCTCTTTGCTCTTGATTCTCAATATAAATCTAGCTAAAAGCCCCCAACAATAGCCATGACACTGCCCTGACATTCGACTGCCTTGAAATTTCTTTTGCCAGATTAATCAGTTCGCTGCTGCCCTTAATCTCAGTCTTAGGCAAAGTCTCTGGACATGAGCAAAATGCAGACAAACTTTCTGTCAAGCCATAACATACATCCTCTGGAGTCCAACAACCAGTGTAGTCCTTCCCAACAGAAACCTCCCGAACCTGGTCTTTACTGGCAGGATTTCTATCAGCCTTCTCGTCTTCTGAGCTCTGACCAGAATCTCCCAGACAGAACAGCTGAAGGTGTTCTAGCGCATCTCTTTCAGGCGACATTTCCGAACCTTTCCAAACTCTTCCCACAAGCCATTTCCAAAGGCTCTTCAACGACATGGTCAGTTATAGTCACAGCAACAACCCTACTCTACTGGTACCAAATTCTGTATTGGTTACTTTTCTCTTGTTGCTGAGACAAAAATACCCAACACCCAAAATGAAGGAAGAAAAGATTTATTTAGCTTATAGTTTGTGGAGCATCCTTGGCTCAGAGGCAGAGTGGCACATGGCAGAGGGCAACAGTTCATGAAGGCAGAACACAGCAAAAACCACAAGAGCAAAAGGGAGGAATGGCAGGAAGCAGCCTCTTTCCTTCTCTTACATTGTAAATAGGCTACCCCCACCCACGGGGCCTGCAGTACTCACACAATCTCCATGCCCCCCTCTTCCACATGCTCAGGATGTGTACAAAGTAAGCACCCTGGCTTCCTGCTGAGTCACTCAGCCAAACCTTTAGACTCCACAAGTTGATGCAATGTATCACCATAACAGAAGGGGAATTGTACCTTCAGGCATAATAAAAAAGACATGGGAGAAGAGAAAGCCTTCCCAGTTACAGGCTAAGGGTTGTGAGAAATAATGCATTATCTCCTCTCTAGTGACACCTTTCACTGACATATGATGGCTGGAAGGAAGACTAGGGTTGAAAAGAGAGAGCGAGAGAGATGCCCCAGTGTCCAGCAATAGGCAGGGTTTTGTTTCTCTAGTCATGATTATCTGGGCCTTCTCCATGGAAATGACAGTCCGGCCAGAGGGAAAAGGCAGAGAGTGCACCAGGGCCCTTAGTCTTGCCAGTCCAGCTGGTAAGATGGGTCTGATCCCTGGGACTTCCTTTCAGTGGCGGTTAGATTTCCAGTGGTCACTTTGCAGTTGGGGCATACCTCAGGAGCCCTCTTGTCACAGTGGTTCTTATCACAGTGCCTCCTAAGGTGGCCTGGCTTTCTGCAGTAGCAGCAGCTGAGATTAGTCGTTGAGCTCTTCTTGGAGTCCTGGGAATTAGATTTAGTCTATTCCTTTTAAGATCTAAATCAAGGCAGCCACTTTCTCTTGGTCTCTTTGTTTTCTCCCCATGGCGTCTTCCTGGTCTTGATTATCAAGTACTGAGGAAGCAATTCTCACTAAAGTATCATGTAAGCTATCTGGAGCAAAAGCCATCTTTTGTAGCTTTTTTAAATATCTGAAGCTGACTGGGTAATAAACTTGTGCTTTTACCAAATTAGGAGCCAGGGATGTCTGTTTTATCACTGCCTCTTGTAAATGATCTAAGGAAGCAGAGGGGTTTTCATCTTTCTCCTGATTTAAAGGGCTTAGTTTTTGTCCTTTTTAGAACTTTAAGAATACATGTCTGAAGATGCCTTTTATTCTAACCTCCCATCTGGTTGATAGGCCGGTAGGGATTTTGTGTAAGGACTGTTTGAGTTGCAGTAGGAACTGGCTGTTCCCCTGGCTGCCTCTCTTCTGGCCTTCTAAAATTAACAATATGATATTCATCTCCAAATGTAATAGCAGCTTGTAATGCTGCTTGTCTCTCATGAGAAGTCAATGTTTGATTTAAGAGTAACATTACATCTTTGTAGTCTAGTTCATAGGTCTGCATAAGTCTCCTGAAGACCTCAGTGTACTTATTAGGGTTGCCTGCAAACTTTCCCAGATCTTGTTTGATCTATTTGAGGTCTCTAAGAGAGAAAGATACATTGATATGGGTAGGGCCAAATTCTTCACCCACCTCTTATAAAGGATACTGTCCTTTAGGAGCTTGAACAAAATCAAATAACGATGGATATAGCCCAGTAGAGGCTTCAGTTAAGGTTGGTTTGGAGGCCTTGCCATAGAGTCTGGAAGGCAAGGAGGGGCAACTCAGGCTTAGTGATAATGGATGAGGCTTAGATTAAGGTGGCCTTGGAAAGCTCATTCTTAGGGTCCAAAGGACAAGGGAGGGAGAACTTCAGGCTCAGTGATAGTAGATGCATCCAATTGTGCCTTCAGGGCCAGAGGTGTCTGCTTTTCCTGTGGTTTATATTTATATTTTGAATACAAGTAAGAACTATCTTTTAATGCAAAGAAAGTCTGAAGATTAGGTAATTGTGACCATTTTCACTATTGTGTAGTACAATTTTAGCTGTGCAGTAGTATCACAATAAACGCTCCGTTCTGTGTTCCATTTCGTCTTTAGGGGGCAGGCAGGCCATGCATAGGTACAGGAAAATATTAAACCGCTCTTTATTCATGAGGGTCAAAGAAATTTTAGTGCTTAAGAATACATATTTAAAAGAGTAAGAGAATTTGATACTGAGTTTGTCAAAAACAGCAAGGGAAAAATAAGTGTCCCTTTTAATCCTGACTTGGTTTCTGTGTGCCCCCAAGGCATCCCCTGAGGTGACTTGCTCCAGAGCATGTGGCTGCTATCTGGACTATGACTAGAAGATAGGTCGGGTTAGACTAGCCACCCTTACCAACTTATGCCTCTGTGTTCTCTGGAGACTCACACTCCTAACTCCAGCATGTGTTTCTAAAAGCACAATCTACAATTGATTCTAGCTGTAACAGTCATGTTTAAAGAAGGAAGCATTGCTAGGAAAATTAAACCAGTAATCAAGAGACCTGAACAACTGCTTTCCAATTCTTTGAAAGTAAATGGAAAGAAAAATCAAAGGCAAATTGGAAGTGGGTCAAGCAGTTCCCAACCTGTAAAAGAGATCACCTCCAGAGATAAATAGAGGCAAGTAAAAGTCCTGGCTCAGAAAAGGTTCTGGGCCGTAGAGCAAAGAAATCCCCAAGACATTTGTGCTGGCTACCTAATCACCTAGGCAATCTTCTTTAACAACACACTTATGAAGCTCACAGGTTAAAACCTATACAGTGTTCAGCAACCACAACTTCCACTTTAGTGAAGGTACTTTCCTCCTCTACATGCAGAAGTGATGAGAACTAGGCCTAAGAGGAGAGAGAGACACCCAGGAGAGTGGGGATTCTCCCTTAAAATGAATGTGTTTTGGTCCCTTAAACATCATGCTTAGTAAAATAGCTCCTTTTGGTCTCACCAGAAGTCAATTCTTTCTATGGGGTCTCAGGTTCAGTTTCCCATACCTGAGAGTCTGTTGCCCAGAACACTTAAGGAGGGACATTGTTTTCATGTGTGTTCTCCTGGACATGCAAAATTCTGATGTCTCATCTGACACAGAGATGGGATATATGTTCCTCATCTAAGATGACTTCCCTGTCTTCAGCATTAGAAAATGCTCATTTTCTATGGGTTCAACTTTAAAATCTTGTTAGTTGTTGGATAGGAGGGAAAGGTTGAGACAGTTCAGCGTTCCATCCTCCCTAATATGTAGCAAAAGTATGCTTCTAAAAAAGAAAAATGCAAAGTGACAGGAAAAGATCAGAAATGAGATCAGAAAAAGGAATTCTTTTCTTCTTGCACTCATGCTGAGTTATTGAGACTGTTTGCCCATGAGTCATCAGCCTCAGTCTAGAAAGATGAGAGGGGAATCTCAAGATCTGAGATTGGCTTCTCCCCAGTGAAAGATCATACCTGAAAGGAAACTGAGGCAGACGAGGCTTAACATTTTTCTCTAGAATGTAAAAGGATGAGGCCAGACTGTCCCAGTGAAACCTGTTCTCCACATCATAAGAACTGCTGATGATCTATAGCCTTTTTTTTTTTTGGCGGTACTGGGGATTGAACTCAGGACCCTGTGCTTGCTAGGCAGGCGCTTATTCCACTGAGCTATATCCCCAGCCCCAATCTATAGCCTTTTAACTGGCAGTTGAAGTCCCATGATTTATTAATAGGCATTGTTGTAGTTAGGATTTACAAGGAATTAATACAAGGCACATAATTCATAGAATTTTAAAATAATATTCACCAAAGAGTCAAATGTGAAAAAGTACAGGAGATCTGTACACATACTAGAGACCCAAAGAATCCAGCTGAGGGCCTGGATCCCATGGCCATGTCTTGAATGAGTCCAGCTGAAGACCTAGAGCCCATGGCAATGCACCCCACAAGTCCAGCAGCCCACAACAATGCAAGGCTGTACCAAGGATCTGCACTGACAAGGCTCAGGGTCAGTGGTGGAAGCTAGAAAGACTGCACCAGTGGGATGAAGGATCTGTGCCAGCAGGCTGAGGAGTCTGCACTGGAGCCGGGAAGCAACAGCCATCCTCAGTAACAATGAGGTCCTTCGCTCCTCTGATGATGAGAACATCCAAGTTTATATGAGAAAAGCCAGCATGACAAGCTCTTCAGGAGAACAAATAGCACCACCTCTTGCTCTTCAGTTCTCTTTTTATGTTGTTGGCAACAATCCTCAGGTGGATCTTCCGCACCCAGCACCACACTGGTTCAGTTCAGCTTGGTATTACAAGCTGACCACCAGTTGTCAATCCACCATAGGCATGTATATTTGCTAAATATAAACTAGATTTTATAAAAAGACCATTTTTCGGCATTTTATAATTTACATTACTTTTCCCTAGAGCTATTGTCTAAGACAACAAATCTGAACAGTCAAAACAAGTGAAACAGGTTTAAGCAAACTCTTCCTTCTAATTATCTCAGTGGGACCTCCAAATGATGTAGGAGAAATAAATATAACTCTCAACATGCCAGATGTCAGATACTCCAAGTTTGTGTTTCTCAAAATCAAAGAATAAACTCTAAGGAAAAAAAGTTTAAGAGTAGGAAAACTATTGAGAGAGATAGCTCCTGAGAGAAGGAGGGGTGTGACCCAAAGGAGGCTTGCCAACAAGCCCACTTCTCTTAGTAAATTTTGTAGAGCAAAATCACAAGGTACAATGTAGTCAAATGTAGGTACAGTGTGAGTCAAAACTAGGATCAACCAGTAAGGTTATAAGTATAGCTGCTTTGGTAATACTGATTTAATGGGAAAGACATTGTGTCAACTTGGGGAGTCCAGAGGTTTGGCTAAGTAACTCAGTAGTTGTAAATCTTGGGGTAAAAAGGACATGCCCTTACCCTTCTGGGATGTTGTTTATTATGTTAATTTGGGAAGTTTAGAAGGTTAACTATGTGACTCAGAAGGGAGCTGGGGTGCTTATTTGTATTCATCCTAAACCTGTGCAAGAGGAAGGCATGCAGAGGGTGTGGGTGTAGAGGGCCACCCCCACCTCCCCGGAGCTGGTAGACTGTATAAAATAAGGAACTGAGGAAGGACCGGCTGCGGGTTCTTCTGAGGAGCTCCAGTCTTCACCCTCAGCTTGGTCATTTCCTGGCTTCCGGTGCAGAGTCTTCGGCTTCCACCTGGGACTTCAGCATTCTGGCATTGGCTCTCCGGCCTTCATCATAGATTCATCAGCATTTCAGCTCAGACTCAATAGTCCTTGATACGGGCTTGCACGGACACTGCGGTGAGCTCCAGGCCCCAGGCCTGGGCTCCTCAATCTCCAGTGTGCAGACACCCTCTGCACACTTCCTCATCTAACCCTGTGGCTGACCATTGTAAGCCAAATAGGTAATTTGTTGTACATTTGTATATCTTGTGTTAAATCTGTTTCTCTAGTAAACTCTGACTGATACAGTCAGGTAACAAGTGAACATGGAAAGAACAAAGATGTTTTTAGGAAAGGATGGACCAGGGGGTCTTGGTTACCTACCAAGGTGACTGATGTCTATTTAGACTTTTTTATTTATTTATTTTTCTAAATTAAAATGGCTTTAATTTACCAACATGTGTAGATCAGTTATCCACTGTTTCACTGTACTTTCCCAAATCATTTTTGATTATAACTTTCAGGAGGGATTTTAATGGCTGCCAGACTAACTCTAGCATGAAATTACCTTTGCTCCGGTTATTTATAACCTTTGTAAATATTTAAAATTACAGTACAATTTCATGACAAATTATATTTTCCCCATCATAAAGGATTAACCCTCTTCTCTACTAATTAGTGCGAGAACATAGAACATAAAATAAGTCTAAAAAGAATCTAAAGAGGCAAGGTTTCTAAAATCCCTTTTTCTTTTTCTTTTGTACCAGAAATCAAACCCAGGACCTCACACTTGCCAGGCAGGCCCCATGCCACTGAGTTATATCCCTGGCATCAAAGTCCCTTTTTCTCTAACCATAGTAAGCCTAAATTTATCTGGAGTTAAAACTGTCATTAACATATGCTTCTGGGTACAGAAACAGAAAAACAAACAAACACGCTTCTTTCTTTTTTTTTTTTTGTCTTTTTGAGACAGGGTCTTACTATGCAGTTCAGGCTGGCCTTTATAGCCAAGGCTCGTCTCAAACTCGCAAAGATCCTCCTGCCTCAGCCTCCTGAATGCTGGGATTACAGGTGTGTGCCACCATGCCCAGCTATTTAGACTTTATTAGACCAGGTGATAACATTTTTCTTACCCCTGAGGCCTGGCCTATTAACGGGTGTGCCTCCGGCCACAGTTGTAATGTGTTTTTATCCTGCACACTGACACCCCCAAGGGCCTAGCCCTGTCTGACTGATTATAATATTTCTACCTAACTTAGCTGTCTGTATTAATACTGATGCTTTGTTCATTTTCAGCATATCACACCTGGAAGTATATAATGTTATTTTGTCATTACTGTGATGTGCTCATATTAGCCATTTCTGTCAGTAATCTTGGTGTTTTTTGGTAAAGAATGGTGATTAGAAACCAGTATCTAGATGCTATATGTTCTGATTACTGCTGGAGATACTTGTGTGTTACTGCTTCAGAGCCTTCAATATGTGTATTATGGTATACCTGTGTGTGTGTGTGTGTGTGTATGTTGCTCAGGATGGTCTTATATGCCTGAGCTCAAGTGATCTTCCTACTTCATCCTCCCTAGTGGCTAGGATGATAGGCTTGTGCTCATGTGTGGGTGGCTGAGGTAAGACAGTCACAAGTTAGAGATGGGAACTTTAATAATAAGTTTAAAGGGGCTGGGATTATAATGCAGTGGTAGAGCACTTGCAAACATTTATAAGGTCCTGGGTTCAAAAGAATAGGAAAGAGGAGAAGGGAAAGGGGGAGGATCAGGACAACAAAACCCAAAGCAGAGCAGTTTCAGCTGTGTGTGTAATGATAACAAAACATGCCCGCATTACCACCAAATAAGGTTTGTCTCAGAATATAAAAGTTCAACTTCTAATGTATGCTGGAGTAATATTTCATGTTAAGAGAATGAAAAACCAAGTCTCCTTAGAGATTATAGTTAGTTAATAGTCCTACCAGTTATACAGTGTAATACCTATTATTAATGTTCTTGCCAATGTTTGATGATTTTACATTTTTAAAGTTTGGCACATTTGATTGGTAAGTAATGAAATACTCCGGTAAAGTTATTGTGCCATTTGTCTGATTTCTTGTAATGTCAGCAGTGTTGTTTGTTTACTAGCAATTTACATTCAATTGCAATGTAAATTTTAAAGGCAGTATCAAATGTCATTTGTTTGAAGAGAAGCAAACAAGACTGTAAAACTTCTGAAGAAATTCATAATGTAAAGTACTCATTTTGAATGTCTGAAAGTAAAATAGTTTTACCATGTCAAAGAACTGGAGGTAAAAAAAAAATTTTATTGTAACAGTTTCTAGGGGAAAAAATAGACAGGGTTATTATTTTTGTTACTAATACATGCTCCCATAAAGTTGTACAGCTGGCAAATGGTTTAATCCTAATTACAAATGATTTTATAGTACTCATTTGTTTATGCTTTTGGAGTATGTGCAGCCAAGTAAAAAGATGATATGCAGTATATCAGTTAATAATGTAAATTAAATTTCACTTACTTTGGTTAAAATAATAGTTTCTTTGCTGTTTTGCAGTGGTGTTTCAGAGGATTGAAATATCTAGATTACTGACTTTACAGATGAAATAGGATGTTACTCAGATGAAGGTATATCTACAATTAAACTAACTGAAGTGGATTGCAAATAACGATAGTTTAGGGTCAGTAAGTTGTGTTTTTGATATGGTGGTATAGAATCTTGGGAATGGAGGAACAGTAGTTCCAGATTACTGTACTATTTCTTGTGGGTTTTTTAATATCTTACCAACTTTTTTTCATAAACCTTTCTTAAACCAGTGTAAATTTGTTTCTTCCTAGGACTAACTATTGCACAGTAGCCACATTCTTATGTTCTTTTGAGTTCAGTTGGTTTATTCCTATGATGCGTCGGTCATTTTATTCAAAGTGCTTAGTTCCTGGCTACTTCATATACCTCTTTTGGAGTCTGAGATCTTTCTTACCCCCAAACTTGATCTCTTTGATCTTCCTTTTTTTTAATGTATGAATTCTAGATAGAGATCCAGTCTCTTTACTTTCCTTACAGACTAAAACACAAATCCAGAAATCTGTAGTAGACTGGGCAATACCTGTTTTCTAAGTTAGGTAGGGCTAAATACAGAACCAAAACAAACTTAAGGCCTGCTATGTATTTTACTTCCCTAATGCCCAGGTGTATGTCACACTCTGGCTTCATAGAAGGAAGGGAGCTTTCTGCACATGTAATGACCTTTGAATTATATCATCTCCTTTTCATTCAGAGTATAGAAGAACATGAGCAGAGGAAAGGAGACAGTTCCACACTTCTCTTACAGGCAGTGTTGACTTAGTCATTAAAATATCAATTTTTAAATATATTAATAGAATTACAACTGAGTGCCTTGTATGACATTTAAGGCCTTTTTAATTTTTTTCTTGAAATTTTGTAACAGTGGAGTATCATGACCTTATAACTGTACATATTTCAGTCACTACTTCCTAAGAATAAAAACATTGTCTTAGATATCCCCACAGTACAATTATCATTTTAATATTGAACTTTGACCAATGTATCAATAATATCCTTCACAGAGTTTCACACCAAATGCACTTTTTTGCTTCTCTCCATTTGCTTATGTTACTACCTGTGCCCAAAATGTCTATAGTGTCAAACCCAGACAGCAGAGCAAAATTGTACTTAGTTCTCAAGGTAGTAGTCATTTGTTAATCTTCTTTCTAAGGAGTTAGTTTCATTTTCATCCTGAAGCACTTTATATTACCTCTGTTAGAAGTCTTATCAAATTGTCAGATTGTGTGGGTGCTCATACCTACTGGTCTGTCTTTAAGACAGAGATTATTGAAAGGAGGTACTGTGTTGTAATCATCTTTTTTATTTTTAAACTCAGTCATTGTCATCATACTTTGTATAGTGCAGACTCTTACATAGACTTCTTAATAGATAAGTAAATAAATTTAAGGAATGAGAATGAAAAAAGTAGTAATTTACTTGGCAGAAATTGCTGAAAATCTCTGGTGCCATGAAATGTGCTTTTTTAACTTTCTGGACCTTTGTGGTCTAGACTGATAGAATACATCAAATGTTTAATATGAGAGTAAACTGGTATTGTTTCTACCTACAGTACTTGCTGCTTTGCATTATTTTCTATTTTATTTGGTGTTTGAAAATGTTTCTCACCAAAAATGTAATTCATTCATAAGAAATAAGGGCATTATTTTGTTTTTAGGGAAATTAAGTCAGTTCAGTCTCATGCAGTTTGATGAGATTTTAGAATACTTTGAATTAGCTCTTAATAAAAATTCAAATTAGAATTGAGAATAAGTTCCATATCTGTTGCATATCTAACTAGTATCACATTTCATTAAGAAAGTAATTGATGTTGCTCTTTTGTTTCAGCTAAACCATTTACTTTGAAAGTGAAACAAATGCGATTACATAGAGAAGACTTTGAAATATTAAAGGTGATTGGTCGAGGTGCATTTGGGGAGGTAAGAGATTTAAGATTTTGTAGGACGTTTGCTAACTGTTTTGTAAGGTGTTTAACATATCATAGTTGTGAGAGAATTTAACGAAAGTATTTACTTGTGGCTTTAATTGATATGGTTGATCAGAAAATATCCTAGTTTTGTATGAGATACTATCTGTATGGCATTGTTTTCTAAGATATTTCATGTTTGAATGTGTACTTCAACTGCTAATATCAGTAATTTTCAGGACTTCCTTTGGTCTGCGTGCCATACTATCTTAAATTACTCTAGTTGATAAGAAATCTTGATGTCTTGTAGTAGATGAACTGTGACTCCTCTCCACCCCTGACTTCTCCCATCACATTTTAGAATCAGTTTTCAGTTTCTACACACACACACACACACACACACACACACACACACACCTCTGCTGACACCTCTGCTGAAATTTGGATTAAGATTGTATTGAAATTAAAGATCAATTTGCAGATCATTGAAATCCTAATATTGAGGCTAATCCATGGCCATGGTATATTCTTCTACTTTTAATGTTTCTCTTAAAGTTTTATACGTTTCATTCAATGTGAGGATTTCCATATCTATCAGAAGATTTGCTCCTAGATATTTGATATTCTTGATGTTAGTATAATTAGAATGGATAATTAAATTTTATTTTCTAATTATTAAAAGCATAATTGTAATTAATTGAATTTTATTTATTGACTTCATATGTAGTGGTCGTGTTACTTATAGTTTTAAAATCATGAACTGTGTTCAATTTTAATAAATTGTTTTATCTGCATCTTTTAAGATACTTGGTTAATGTGTTGAATTAAACTGATTTGTTTTCTAAGTTTGCAGTCCTAAAATAATCCCAGTGTGGTTATTTTGTATTCTCCTTTTTATGTATCACTGGGTTTGGTGTGCTAATTATCTTTTTTGTTTTTTTCTTAAAGGATCTTTTTTTCTTAAAGGATATTTCTTGAGAGAAATTGACCTGTAATGTTCCTACAGAAGTAGGGTTAGGTTTCAGTATCTTAGTTATACTGCTCTCACAAGAAGAATGAAGTGTTCCCTTTTTTACTGTGTTTTAGAGGTTTGTGAAGATTGTTAATGATTCCTTACATGCCAATAAGATTTCACTGGTGAAGCTTTCTTGGTCTGGAGGATTCTAGTGAGAAAATCTTAAATAATATATATATATATATTTTTTTTTTTTTTAAAAAAAGAGAAATCATTTCGATTTTCTACTTATGTATTAGTTTTGTTAGATTTGTCCATATCATTTAATTTTTAAGACTTACTACTATATTAATGATTTGTTGATTCAAGGGACCATTCACTGATGTCTCATTTTTGATTTGTTTTGCTAGAGGTTTATCAGTTTTATTTTAATTTCAATGAATTAACTTTCAGTCCTTAGAGTTTTGCTGTCACGGATTAGTTTCCTGTTTCATTAATTTCTGCTTTTAAATATTTTCTTTTCTCTTGGGTTTTAACTTGCTATTCTTTTTAATTTATTCAAACAAATACTTAAAACATTCATTTCTAGCCTTTTTTTTTTTTTTTTTGGTACTGAGAATCAAACTCAGGATCTTGGGCTTGCCAGGCAGGCACTTGTGCCACAGAGTTGTATCTCTAGCCCTTGCTTTTCTTTTAAGAAACGCATTAAAAGCCAGACATAGTGGTACGGGTCTGCATAGCATTCCGGAAGGCTGAGGCAGGAGGACTGCAAGTTCTAGCCCAGCTTGGGCAGTTTTGCAAGATCTTATATCAAAATACAGATGGATGGGTGGATGGGTGGATGGATGGATGGATGATGGATGGGATGCAGCTCCATTGAAAGACCCTGATTCAATCTCTAGTACCACCCCAAAAAAGTTTATGTAAAGCTTGCAGTTTTATGTTTCCTTTAAGGAACTTTGATTACAGCTTACACATTCTGATATGTCATATTTTCATTACTGAAAATAATGAAAATATTTTTCATTATTGTGTGATTTCTAATCTGGCTTTATATTTTCAATGTGATTTTTTTGGGGTCTTACGAGTTTAGAAGTTTCTCAAACCCTCTGGTAAGAGAGTATCCTCGGCATTTTATTGTAATTTAATTTAATATAATTTAATTTAATTTGAGATAGGCTCTTGCTGAGTTGCCTAAGATGCCCTCATACTTGGAGTCTTACTGCTTTGGCCCCCAGTAGGTGGGATTGTAAACATTTGGAGGACTTTCTAGTTATATTTCTCTCACTGACTTACAGTATCAAAGTGGTAAGAGGACGTACACTGGGTGATTGCAGTCCTTTTAAATTTGCTGTGCAATATAAATATCAACTAGGCCAAGTTCATTAATCTTCTTTAATTTTTCCACTTTCTTTATGTTTTCTTGACTTATTTCCTGAGACAGGGTTTGTTTCCTTTTATTCTTTCAGTTTGCTGATAAAAAATGTAAATTTTATGCATTATATCTTCCTGGTGATTAACTTTTCTTATTATAGAATGCCAATCTATGTAATACTTTGACCTAAACTTTCCTTAATTTGACATTAGTAGAGCTATTCTCACTTTTTATTAATATTTGCCCTAAATATCTTACTCCATTGCTTTAATTTAAGCTTTTGATAACCTTATGGTATGTCTACTGTTAAGTACAACATAGTTAGGTTTTGATTTTCCATCAATTTTGAAAATCTGATTACCTTTTAATTGGCATCTGTTTAGTCAGTTGATGTTTATCTTGCCCATATTATTTTTCTCTCACTTCTTACTTTTTCTTGGAGTAATACAATATTTTAACACCCATACCCTCCACAGGTTTCCTAGTTTTACTTTATTTTTTGCTTTGGTCCCTAGAGATTGCTATGTGTGTTCTTGGTAAATTTGAGTGTTGGCAATTCCCATTTATTCAGTTTCTACATTTTGTTAGGGTCATTATTGTTCAACATATGTTTGAAGTCCCCAACGATACGATCATACTGTACTTGTTCATTTAGATTTAGTTGTGTATTTCCTCTTGCTTGTCATATTCACATGCTTTTTTACACTCAAATGCTTTACTTTGGGATCATTTTGCTTTTTACTTAAAGCCATCTTTAGGGCTGGTGATGTACCTCAGTGGTAGAGTGCTGGCCTTGTGGTCACAAGGCACTGAGTTCCATACCCAGCAAGGCATTTGTATGTTAAAAACTGAGTGATGGTTTGCAATCCCTACATGTACATTCTGGAAAGTGTTAGTCACTACACAGACCAGGGCAGGATTCAGGATTAGAGGGCTGGAAATTTCAATCTCACCTCTCAATCTCAATGGAAGGGAGAGGGTCTGAAGATTTAAGTTAATCATCAGTGGCCAGTTATTTAATCAGTCATGCCTACCTAAGGCAGTTTTCTTGAAAGCCCTAAAGGAGAGAGCTTGGAGAACTTCCAGATAGTTGTACACAGGGAGGGCCTGGAGGATTGTGTCTCCAGGGAGAGAAGAGAAGCTCCAGCCTCTTTTTGTCTTTTCCATGTGGATGTCCTGTTGTTTCAGCACCCTTTGTCAAAAAGGATATTTTCCCTCTATTGAGTTACGTTAGCTAGCACTTTGGCAAAAAGTATCGATTGTCCCTAGAAATGTGGACCTACTTGGTGTGTTGCCTATTATATTTCTCTTATATCAGTGTCTGTCTTTAGCCCAGTACCACATTGTATTAATTCCTGTAGTTTATACTATGTTGAAATTATATAATGAATGAAGTTTATGTCCTCCTAAAGTTTTTTGAAAGATTTATTCAATAGCTTTTGCTTTTTAGAATCAGTGTCAATTTCCACAAGAGCATCTTAGCATTATACTATAATTGAGTTTGCATTGAATTTATAGATAAATTTTGGGAATGCTGACATCTTAACAATGTTGAGTTTACTCAATATCCATGAAGAAGGTATTTCTCTCTGCTTTTTAAGGTATAATTTAATTTTACTCAAGAATGTCTTAGTTTCAGTGTGTAGGTTTTGTTCATATTTTGTTATCTTTATTTCTAAGTATGTGACATGGTGGTAAATGACATTAAACATTTTCTGTATTCAAATAGATTCTTGCCAATAGGTAGATATAACTGATTTTTGTATTTGAATTTATTTGTTGAGGTCTTTATAGTATAGTTTATTATCTTTAATTGTTGTGAAATAGTTTTGGTTGCTTCATACTTTTTTGTGTAAACATTTGTATTATTTTTTAGATGAGAAATTCTTTTATCATATTTAGAATCAGAATATCCCTTAAAATATTTACACTTTACAGTAAAAAGGATAGCAAAACAAAAGGTCATGTAACGTTTATATTATTTGAGAAAAGATACAGTTTCACTTTTCTGACTTCATACCTTTTTTTGTTAGGCTTATTCTCTAATATAATGTTGAATAAATGCTAAAAGGGCAGATATGCTCACTTTACTCTGAAATTTATAGAGATTCAGAATTTCACTGTTAAGCATGACACTAGTTGCTGATATTTGATAGATGGTCTTTATGTGATTGAAGAAATTATGTTCTATTACTAATTTGTTGAGAATTTTAAATTTCAATCATTAATTAATGCTAAATTTTGTCATGGTTTTTCTGTATCTACTAAAATATATACAGATTTTCTCCTTTATTCACTTAACATGATGGATTACTTTGGTTTTTAAAGATTTTGTATTTCAGTGCAATTTTAGGTTTACAGCAAAATTGAACAGAAAGTTTTTTATTGATGTATATCTTGTTTCTCAGATTCTGACAGTTGTGAACAAGGCTTCTGTCAGCATCCATGTGCAAGTTTCTAAGTAGATATGTTTTCAGTTTATTTGAACAAATACAAGGAACATGATTGCTAGATTGTGTATTTAAGTTTTATAAGAAAATGCCAAAGTGGCTGCATCGTTTTGCATTTCTGCCAGCAACAAATAAAAATTCTATAGTTCCACATCCTTACTTGCATTTGATCTTGTCAATGTTTTGACTTTTGGCTATTCAAATAGGTATGTAGCAATACCTTGTTATTTTAGCTTGCAATTCCCTAATTGTGATGTAGAGAATTGTTTCATATGCTTATTTGCTATTTGTGTATCTTTGGTGAGAAGTCTGTCCAAATTTTTCTCCCATTTTAAAACCAGGTTTTTATTTTTCTTGTTGAGTTTTAGCAGTTCTTCATACATCTTATACAACAGTTCCTTACCAGACGGTGCTTGGTTTCTCTTTTTCTTAAGAATGGCCTTCACAGAGTAGAGGTTTTTAATTTGCCTGTTTTTTGAGATTTTAATTTGGGTGAAGTCTAGCTTATTAATTACTTCTTTCCTGGGTTGTGCTTTTGGTGGTACTGTATTGATTTTACAAATACTAAATCAATTTCTAGGACAAAACTCCATTTGATTGTGGTTCACCATGCTTCCAAGTTTTTGTTCTATTCAATTTATTAATATTATTGCTAATTAATTTTACATTATTCATGGGAATGTGGGCCTATAATTTTGTTTGTATTATATGTTTGTCAAGTTTTGATATTAGGGCTGTGATGTACTTAAAGTAATGAATTAGGGAGTGTTTGCTATTTTTTTTCTTAAATATTTGATAGAATTTAGCAGTGAAACTATCTGGACTTCAATATTTCTTCATGGGGGATTCAATCCTCATTATTTGATCTTTTGATGGTTATAGAGCTATTCAGATTTTGTTTTTCATGGAACTTGTTACACTTAATTTGAATTTATAAGTCATAAAGCTCTTTATGTTTTTTTATTCTTTTGATATCTAGAATTTGAAGAGGTGTTATTGCTGTTAATTCATCGTGTAATTTTCATTTCCCTTATTGGAAATCAAGTTGGAAGTTTTTCAGTGTTATTATCAAACGAAGCTACTTTTGGTTTATGTATTTTTGTGTCTTTTTAACTTTTTCAATTTTTGTTTTTATCTTCAATTTCTGTTTTCAACTTCTTTTTCCTCCTACTTTCTTTGTATTTAATTTGCTCATTTGTTTTTTAGCTGTTCTAGGTAGGGACTTAGATCTTTCTTTCATTTCCATTTAATTGTAAGCATGAAGGCTCTAAGTTTCCCTTTACGCAGTGTTTAGAACATGCCAAAGATTTTGCTATGTGGTGTATTTATTATCATTGAGTCACAATGCTGTTTAGTTTCTACAGATGGAGTGACAAATGCTTATAACACTAGCTGTTTGGGAGGCTGAGAGACAGAGAGGTTACAAGTTTGAGGTCAGTGTGGGCAATGAATTGAGCCCTTCCTTCTCTCAAAATAAAATTTACAAGGCTGAAGTTGTAGCTCAGTGATATAAAACTTGCCTAGCATGTACAAGGTCCTGGGTTTAATGTCCAGTACAGCAAAACAAACAAAAGCACTTTAATTTTCTGATTTATGAGTTATTAGGTTTGTAATTTACTTTTTTAAAAATTTGGGCTGTTTGTGTTTTTGATCTCTTGTTTTTTGTGGTCAAATGATATACTAATTTTTCAATAATTTCCAAAAAATTTTTATGGTCGGCCCTACTCTTGAGACAACTAACAAACTCTGTGAAGCCAAGCATTAATCCCTTCCAAGGGTGGTGCCCCTAATCACCTAACAACCTCTCACTAGGCTTTGTTTTATGTTTAAAAGCCTATGTTTTATAGGCTTTGCTACTATTTAAGATCACTATACTGAGAATCACCCTTGGTGGACACACTGAAACCATGTCCAAACCACACCATGGGGGGTTAGAATAAGGTTTTCAGCCAAATAGAAATCATAGAGTCCACCAAATCACAGGCCTTTCTTTGTCCAGAAATTTTAGGTTCCACAGGGAAAGCCCTCATACAACTATCTCCACACTATACAGTAGGTAAGCAGGTCTTCAACAGAAATCTCCATGTTAGTATTCCCATTGGTAAATAAAAATCTATTCATTTATGGTTTTCATGACCCCAAAATGCTTAGGAAGAACATTCATTGATGATATATTGTTGATTAAGACATTTTGGCCTTGGTTCTCAAGGTATCAATTTGTCTTTTAGGCACATACCTCTCTGAGACACTTTGGATCTGTCTACCAAAGTCTCAAACAGCTCATTCACATAGCTCATGTTGGTGTTAGAGAGGCTGAACAGTTTATCTGCAAGGTTGCAGATAGGGTCTGGGTGGAGTTCTAGTCAGCACCATCAGCAGAAACAGTGTTCAAAGTCACCCTTGGGACCTAGATTTTCTAAAATCTAACACACTGAATAATTTTCATGTAACTTCTGACATGCTTGTTTATATCTCATTAGATCTTCTGAAAACAGCTAGAAAAGCTTGATTAACATATAAATTCATCTGTTCAAAGATATTCATAAGAGTTATGAAATCACTAAAGACTCAAAGAGCTAAGAGTTTCAGAATTAAGTCTGTTGAGAACCGAACCCCAATGTTTAAAGAGCTGAACCCCAATGTTCAGTTCTCCCTTTCTCTTGGAGACATTTACCATTACGTAGGCAGTGGCAGAGAAGCTAAAGAGAATGTTCAGAAAGTTTTATAGGCAGGAAAAACAAAAATTGGAATTCAGGATCCAGTAAAGAGGAAGGCTGTGTTAAATATCTGAGGCATTCATTTAGGACCTTTGCAGGGCTATTTTTGTTCTGTTGTGGGTACTGGCAAATGAAAACGGGTCAGTCCTCACAAGACAAATACTCAGTTCTAATCAGATCAATTCCAGACTGCATTAAGATGATTTCCCTAGAAATGAAAATTACAATGATTTAAATTAAAATGTGACAGCTTTCTTAGCTATAGTAAACTGGAAAGGATTAGTGGACTGAAAAATAGATGAATAGAAAATATCTAGGCCAAAGCTCAATGGATAAGAAAAAGAATGAAAAAATTAAATAAATTCACTAATATTAGGATTAATGAAAAATTAACATGGAAATATTTATAGTTCCAGAAGAGAGATGAAAGGAGAATGTTAGAGATAGTATTTGAAGGAATAATGACTGAGAAGTTTTTAAAGGCAATTAAAGACAAATTCATTCATAAATTTATGAGGTTCTATTTCTCTGTGACAGGAAAGATATGAAAATTACATTCAGGCACTAGGAAAACTTCTTAAAACTGCTATAATTGGGGCTTGGTGTGTAGCTCAGTGGTAGAGCATGTGGTTATACACACGAGAACTTGGGTTCAACCCCCAGCATATGAACAACTCTCCTCCAGAAAAGTTGAAAGGAAAACCTATCAAGATTCTATCTCCAGCTAAAATATTTGTAAATGAAGGAAAAATCTGTAAATATTTTTTTAAAGAAATTTTAAAAATACTTAGACAAATGGAAGAACATTGTATGTTAATGGATTGGAAGACACAGTATTAAGATGGCACTGTCCCTCAGATTGACCTGTTTATAATTCAGTACAATCTCTGTCAAACTTGAAGATATCTTTTTAGTAGAAATTGATAAGCTGATTTATAAAATTTATGTGGACATTTGAGAGACTTGGAGTAGTCAAAACAATCTTGAAAAAGAACAAAATTTGAAGACTCACACTTTATACTTTCAAAGCTTACTACAAAACAACCGTAATCAAGGTTGTATGGTACTGGCAGAAGGAGCACATATAGGTCAGTGAAATGGAGTTAAAAGTCCAGAAATAAATCCATACATGTGTGGATGATTTTTGACAGTGGTGCCCAATCATTCAGAGGGGTTAAAAAAAGTCTTCTCAGTGGTAAGTATAGTGAAAATGTTTAGTATCATTGATCATCAAGGGAATACAAAAGGAAAAAAACCCCAATGAGATATCATCTGACCCCCAGGTCCTGTCCTGTCCTGTCCTGTCCTGTCCTGTCCTGTCCTGTCCTGTCCTGTCCTGTCCTGTCCTTCCTTCCTTCCTTCCTTCCTTCCTTTCTTTCTTTCTTTCTTTCTTTCTTTGTCTGTCTGTCTGTCTGTCTGTCTGTCGGTCAGTCTTTTTTAAAAGAGACAATGTCTCGCTATGTTGTTCAGGCTGCCTTGAGCTCACTTTGTAGCCCAGGCATTTTCAAGATGACAAATAATTACAAATGCTCATAAGGCTGTAAAGAAAGAAGAACCCTTATGTGCTGTTGGAGGGAACGTAAGTTAGTATAGCGTCATAGAAAATAGTATGAAGGTTCTTCAAAGAGCTAAACAGAATACTGTGTGATCCAGCTATTGTACTCTTGCATATATATCCAAAAGAAATGACAGGAGTATATGAAAGAAAGAGCCTGTATTCTGATGTGCATTTCAGCTGTTTTGACAGTACTCATGATATGGAGATATGGAATCAACTAAAGTGAAAATTGATGAATGAGTGGATAGAAAAGGGTGTTCTCCTGCCCTCCTTCCCTCTATCTCTCCCTCCCCCTGAGACCTGCTAGAATATTAATAAGCCATAAAAAAATGAAATCCTGTCATTATAGCAACATGGGTAGAACTGAAATATGTCATGTTAAATGAAACAAATATGTATCACTGGTTCTCATATGCTGAAATCTTTCTGGATCTCCAGTAGCGAGTAGAATGATGGTCACTAGAGGCTGGGAGGAAGAGGTAGTAGAGTGATGCTGCATTAAATAATGGATACTAAAAGACAGTTTGATAGAAGGCATTAATTGTAATGCTCTGTAACACATGGGGTAACTTTAGTCTGAAGAAACTTACGGTGTATTACCTTGCTTGTGATAGTTTCCTTTTCATTATTTTATATTTTTGGGGTATACAATTATATCTTCTACCAAAAGTGATAAAATTTGAAATCTATACATTGAGCTTCCTTTATTTATTGAGTTTACTGTTTTTAAACTTTTATTCTAGGTGACTGCACTTACCTGTGCATGAGTTTTACTTTGCAGTGTAATTTGTGCTGTGGTTTCTCACTCTTTCTAATTGTATTTTATTCATCCTAGATTTTAGTAATTCTTTAAAACGCTGTATCTCCCTGGCTGATGCTAGTTTTCATATTTTCCATTGCTATTATGATTTATTCCTTTAAACAGTGTTTATTTTCTGTCATTTCATGAGATGGAGTGAGAGAGGAAAGTAAATGAATATTCCTAATTTGCCATCTCAAAAGAATCTCCAAATACTAACTTTATTTATTTTTATTTTAAAAGTAAAAGAATGAAAAACATTAAAAAACAGACACACGAAGTAGCACAAGAATACTACAATCAAAACTGAATTACAGACAAGGTGACAGAGAATTTAACAATGGTTGTTGTATTACATACTGTTAACTTCGAAGTGTATACCCAGGAAAACAAATACAGACATGCAAGATTGATCAAACAACTAATCATTGACTGTTCCTTACAATAAAGTGACCTAAGTCAGTACTACAATTATGTTAGCTATCCTGAGTGTACATACATACATACATAATTATCCCTTTCTTCCTTTCTCTTTCCCCTCATCTCAGTTGCTCTTTACTTTGGAGCAGTTTCATTTCATTTCACAATATTTATTATACCTCCTAATTTATGTTCACACTTTCAGGTTCTTACACTAGTGATACAATATGTTGTTTACACATGCATATCTGATTTACTTCACTTAAGAGTATGGTATCTAGTTGTGACCATTTACCTACAAAAGCCTCGAGTTTATCTTTATAGCTGAGTAATATTCCATTATATAAAAATGCCATAATTTTTTTTTTCCAATCCTCAGTGGATGGACATTTGGGCCACTTCCACTACTTAGCTATTACAAATTGTGCCACTGTGAACATGGGTGCACGTATATTGCTGTGATATGATGTTTTCAGATCTTCTGGGAAAGTACCCAGAAGGGGAATAGCTGGGTTGAATGGGACCTCTAGACCTAGTTTGCGGAGGAATCTCCAAACCGATTTGCGCAGTGGTTTCACCAGTCTGCATTCCCACCAGCAGTGCAGAAGAGTTTCTATTTCTCCACAGCCTTGCCAGCATTTGTTATTGGTTGATTTCTTAATGCTAGCCGTTCTTACTGGGGTGAGATGAAATCTCATTGTTGTCTTAATTTGCATTTCTCGAATGACTAATGATGTGGAACATTTTCTCATATATTTATTTGCCGTTTGTATTTCTTTATCTGGGAAGTGTGGAAGTGTGTATTCATCTCAGATGCCCAGTTTAGGATTGGGTCCTTCAATCTGGGGAGTTTGATGTTTTTTAATTCTTTATATGTTCTAGATAAAAGACGTTTGTCCGAGGGACAGCCAGCTAGGACTTTTTCCCAATTTGTGCATTTTCTTTTTACTCCGCTGGTGATTTCTTTAGATGTGCATAAAGTTTTCAGTAAAATGTGTTTCCAGTTGTTGATCCTTTGAAGTATTTCCCTTGCAGTTTGAATTTTGTTCATGAATTCTCTGCCTACTCCTATGTCTTCAAGATTTTTACCTACTTTCTCTTTCAATAGATTTAGTGTTTCTGTTTTAATGTTGCGATCTGTGATCCATTTTGACTTGAGTTTGGTGCATGGTGATAGACTCAGGTCTATTTTCAGTCTTTGGCAAGTGGCAAGCCAATTTTTCCAGCACCATTTATTAAAGAGGCTATCTTTCTTCCAGTGAGCTTGTTTGGCCCCTTTGTCAAAGATTAGGTGGCTGAGTGTGTGGTTGTGGGTGCATCTTCCAGTCTGTTCCTCAGATTTGTTTTTTAGCCAGTACCATGTTGATTTTATTACAGTAGCTTTTTAGTATAATTTTAGGTCAGGGATTGTGATTCCACCTGCCTTGTCTTTGTTGCCCAGGATTGCTTTTGCTATTCTGGGTCTCTTTTGGTTCCAGATGAATTTAAGGCATGCTTTCTGTAGATCTGTGAGATATGCTAATGGTATTTTAATAGGAATTGCATTGAATCAGTACAGCAGTTTTGGTAGTATGGCCATTTTCACAATGTTGGTTCTTCATGAGCAAGGAATATTTTTCTATTTATTGAAATCCTCTTCAATCTCTTTTTTCAGAGTACTGTAGTTTTCATTGAAAGATCTTTTACTTCTTTTGCTAGATTGATTCCTAAACATTTCAATTTCTTGGATGCTGTTGTGAAAGGTATGGTTTCCTTAATTTCTCTCTCAGTCTGTTTGTTGCTAAATACTAACTTTAAAAAATCAACAAAAGTCAATGTTCCTGGCTCTTATTACTGAGTAACTGAATATTCGTTGGTTGGCCTTCACCACTGAGGTTCCTCCTACTGTTTGTTTCCATCCTTTCAGAACCCAAGTCCTGGTTTTGAGCACATATCAAGATTGTCTTTAGACCTTGTGACCCAGATCCCGGGTATTTTTGATGCTTTGGGTTACAGGATTTCTATTTGAGCTATGTGAGGAAGCAAGGATAAAATACGTGTATTCTTTTTGTTATTGGGTTTTATTATAGTATGTTGGAGTCAGATCAAGTTCATAGTTATCAGGATCCGCTAATAAAAGGGATCAAAACTTGAATCTGGGACCATGCTAGTGACTTGAAGTTACTTTTTCCAAAATGCAAACCTTGGTTCCTAACTTTGGATCTTAAAGTAAACTCAAAAGTGTGTGGTTTCCAAATGGCACAATTGAGGTTTCAGCTAGCTTTATACACTCACTGGGTAGTGGACCAGAGTGATATTGAAATACAGGCTTTTAGGTCAGTTGTTAGAGAAGATAAATCTTGATTCCTAATCTGTATGAATTTATCATGGACAGAAATAAAAGGGACTTCCTCATCTTTCTTTTTCAACACTTGCCTCTTGAATCTTAGAGATTGAAGTCTTTTGGAGAGTGGAGTCTTTCTTGATTTTGAGACAGTTTGTTTTTTTTTTAAACTTCCTTGAACTCTAGGCAGAAAATGGTGCCAGCATAAATGTTAAAGAAAAAGGAAGTAAAGCAGAGTGACTTTGTCCAAATACTCATCTCTTTAGATAAAATTTCTTCAGATACTCTGAGGTAACTAATGTGTTATATTGGAGACCAGTATAATAATCAGAGTACTGATTATTTGTTTTGTGTTTTTAGGGAAATCAGTGTACCTCCCTTCTTGACAAAATGTATTTGTCATCATATGTTGCTTTAAAATGATTCCATATTTGGAAATCAGTGAAAGAATTGATGGCAGGAAGAAATCAATGACTCTTTGAGAAAGCTAAATACTAAAAGAATGAAATCCAAGGTGAATGAATTTATAAAAATGGGAGTTAAGGTATTTATTTTTCTATTAGGGAAGATGAGAATATCTAAACAACTTCTTAGCATTTATATTTGTAACTATGAAATTCCTTGTTTATGTACTTAATGTTTGTCTTCACTAGTAGATTATCTTGGTTACTTTTCTCTCGTTGCTGAGACAAAATACCCAACGCCCAAAATGAAGGAAGGAAAGGTTTATTTAGCTTACAGTTTGTAGAGGTTTCAGTCCATACTTCGCTGGTTGAGAGGCAGAGTGGCGCAAGGCAGAAGGCAAACTGTTCAGGGCAGCAGAGCACAGCAAAAACCGCAAGCAAAAGGGCGAAATGGCTGCAAGCAGCCTCCTTTTCTTCCCTACATTGTAAACAACCTACCCCACCCAGGGGTCGTGAAACTCTCACACAATCTCCATGCCCTCCTCTTCCACAGGCTCAGGATGTTTACAAAGGAAGCACCCCAGCTTCCTCCTGAGTCACTCAGCTAAACCTCTAGATTCCCCAAGTTGACACAATGTATCAACCATAACATAGATGTAAGCTCTGGGGGAGTACCTGTCTCTAGGAGTAAATATTTCCTAGTTATTTTATATGTAGTATTTAGTGTAGTGCTTTTTCTTATAAGGTGAAAAATATTGGAAAGTGAAGTTCTTTTTCTTTCATGCTATCTTTTGGGTAATGCAAATAATACTTCACAATCATCTGTTTTAATCTAGTCATGTTCCATAGTCTTGATTAGGATCATAGACTAGTCAATAAAATAGATACATAGCTTTCATATCCATTTTTATAATTTTGGGGAATTTTTTCCCAATTTTTTTCTATTTATAGGTAATCAAGTTAAGATAGATTCATAAACATATGTAATGAAGTTTTCTTATAACATATTTTGTCTTTTTCCCAAAGACTGAAATATTTCTTTGTAAACATGATTTCTCATAGCTCTGTAATAGTCCATTATATGGATGCTCCATAATTTACTTAACCATTTCCTTATTATTAAATAAGATTATATGCTCTATGAATATAAGAATTTTTTTCTCTGTCAGCATACTGCAGTTTCCCTGTACCTATGACAATGTCTAGTACATTTTAGCTGTTTAGTATGTTTGTAACACGAACAGAATATTAGGTTGCTCTCTTTTTAATATCACTAATGCTCTCCAAAGTGTTACTATTTATAATGCATTTACTTCATTTCAAATGATTTTCTAACAATTTCCAGCAGAATATTTGCTAGTCAAAAGTACATGAAAAAGATTTATTATTTCAAATTAGCCTTCTAGACTGGAATAGTGGTAGCTGTGACTATTTTTTATACTTCAATTTTATAATTTTTCTATAATATATTTTATTTGAATTAAGCGGGGTTTTTTTTCATATTAAGTGCATTTCTTTTTGTTCAGGGAGCAGAGTGTGATTTTGTGATTTCAAATAACGTTTTTATTGTGGGTAAAAGACAAGGATTGAAAGTTACCTTGGGCAAAGCAGTGAATGAGTTGGTATGCCATGCTAAGGAACTTTATGTTATAGGAGTTGGAGTGCTATCAGATGTTAATAAGCAGAGAAGCGATAAAATTAGAACCCTTAGAAAAAATACAGTTGGTGATAGTGTTGAGGAAAGAATGGATAGAGAAGAAAACAGAGACAGGTAAGTCTCTCTCTGCCATTGTCTAATCGTTTACCAACTTTTATGTCCTAAAGTATTTTTTGAAATTATTCCTCTCTTCCCTAAATGTATGTTTTGGATGAGTTAAAGGTAGAAGTCATAAATGATAAGAGATTTGTAGCTTGAGTAAATGAGTTCAGTGTATAGGTTTTTGTCTTGTTAAATTTGAGACATTTTCTGAATATTTTAGAGAGATTACTAGTAGGTAACAAGAAATGTAGGGCTATAGATAATGAGATAGAAGCCAGCAGCATTTAGATATTTAGGCTTTTGGAGTAGAACAAGTCAGTACAAAGAAGCAATATAAAAAAAAAGTGGAGCAGGGATCCTGAGAGAACAGTATTTAACATGCTACGGAAAAGGAAAAACTAAGGAAGTATTCTGCCTGTCAGTAGTGTCCAGTAATTAAGAGGGATTGAAGCAGATGAGAATTGAGAATACTCTCATTTGGAAATTAGAGGGTCATTAATGATATTTGAAAGAATAATTTCAGCCCAGTGAGGTGAAGTAGAAACTAGATTGAAAAAGGCAATTGAAAGAGATTAAGAAAATGATGAGCAAGTGGAAGAAGTACCCACTGCTCTTTACAAACTGCTTTATGAGCTAGCTGCAGTGGGGCACACCTGCTACCCAAGAGGCTGAGGCAGGAGAGCTGCAATTTTGAGGCCAGTTTGGGCAAGTTAGTGAGACCTTGTCTCAAAAAGGAAATTGGTAGAGCTGTAGCTCAATGGCAAATCACCCCTGGGTTCAAACCCCAGTACCGCAAAAGAAAAGTACAAGTATGCTTTATGGTGATAGCTTATGAAAGAGGGATAAGAGATCATTTCTCCAGGGGAAGGTAGAGCGGTAATAGTTTTTGTTGTTATTGTCAGATGGAGGAGGGTCTTGGAAGTTTTTCACTTGATGTTCAGGAAGTAGGAGAAAGGGGGATTGAAGGTAGAAAAGAAATCTTTGGTGGAACAAGGACAAAAAGGGAAGGAAGTGGAGAATCTAAGACAGTGGTGGCGAACTTATGGCACATGTGCTGCCACAAGTTGTTTGTTATCATTGAAAACTCTAAAAGTTTCACCGTCACTGATCCAGGAAGATCTCAGATGATAATACTAGCCTTCAAGGTGATAGAGACAATTCTTCTTGAGGTTTAAAGGGAAAAGATGTATGGATGAACTTTAAAGATGGCTGAGGGATTTGAAGGATCTATTAGCTACGAAATAGGCCACCTGGTCATTAATTGTGGGATGAAGAGGGAGGACAGGTGTGGTTTCAGGGTGGCCTATGGCATTTTAGATTGGTGTAGGTTTGTTGAGAATTACGATTAATGGTGGGAGTACAGGTAGATTTGAGGGCCTAGCTGCGATTGACCTTGGAAAAAAGGAAGTAGAGTAATAATAAAAAATATGTGAAGAATATGTATCTGCATATTATAGAAGGGAGTGAAGACAGGACAGGACATTTGAGAATTTGCCTCTAAGATAAATGAGGCAAATAGTTAGGCTCAGCCACATTTGCTGTGCATTCTTGATGCTCGGAAGAACTGAAGAATGGGGTGCAGTGGGCTGGGGATGTAGCTCGGGTAGAATGCTTGCCTAGCACATGTGCGACCTTGAGTTCAATCCCCCGTACCAGCAGAAAACCCAAAATAAGAATGGGGTGCAGAACTAGGGAGTTAGTAGCTGCAGGCAGTCCAGCAGTCAGCTGACTAGGAAAAGGTCCTGGCTGACCAAAGGCCAGTGCTATTTAGACCTCCAGAATCAAGTCAGAGTTTGTAATAAATGATTGC
The DNA here is from genome assembly GCA_004027595.1 of Dinomys branickii. Taxonomy (NCBI): domain Eukaryota; kingdom Metazoa; phylum Chordata; class Mammalia; order Rodentia; family Dinomyidae; genus Dinomys; species Dinomys branickii. The sequence continues at coordinate 24,620 of PVLD010003799.1, read as the reverse complement.
TAATGTTTGAGGTTTAGTGTGAGAAGGTATCTCTTTCCCTTTTTGCTATGTTCTTACCCTATAATATGTTGATTAAACTATGTAAAATAAAAGTAAGATTGCTGATAATTTCCTGTATTATTTTAACACCGTTTTGTATATAAAAGTAGTGTTCACTAAATTATAAACTTCATTGTTTATTCATTCCTGATGGAAACAGTCCTGCTGGGCTTACATCCCCTCTGGTGTTTCTCAACTGATAGGTTTAGAAATGCAAAACCCCTAAACAGATAATGATTTCTTCCAAGGTATCTTGTTTTCTACCAGAAATTTGTAAGTAGGTATATAGGCCCATTGGATAAGCTTATCTTCACCATGGGTATCTGATAGGAACATTTCTATTATGCTTTTTCTTAAACCATTAAAATAAAAGCATAATTTATGGAACACCTACAAGAAATGCATAAATCATGGGAAACAATAAGAAGCAAGATATAATTGAAATTCAGCAGCTCTATGAGTTAAGAACCTTCTCTCTACAACTCAGTTGTCAGTTACTGCTTAACTTAACGCTGGGTTTTCCTTTTTGCTTTCAGGAAAACCTTTAACTTACGCCCTGGGTGTTACCTGTCCACAGTTTCCTGGTGGCTCACCGCTTCTGCCTGCTCCAGCCTTGCTCCGGCAGCTTCAAGGCTTCTGGGCTTCAGAGCTTGTTGTGAAAGCTTGCTGCTTTGGCCTGCTACCCCTGCTTCAGGTGTCAAAAGCTTTTAATTAGCTTGCTTCCTCTGATTACTATAACTAGGCCCTGATGTGTCTCCAAAGTCTAGTCCTAGGGGTCTGAAAGGAGAATTACCTTTAGACATTTGTTCTTTGAAAACTCTTTTACTCTGGGTTTCCTGGGAATCATGGGAAAATCAAAGAAGTTTGAACAGTGCATGATTCATCTTTGATAGTGCTGGTCTTAAGTCCTTAACAGGCACATAGATGTGGGCATACTGTGTTTTTATAGTCAGTATCTGTTCTGATTGGTTGATGCCCACGCTGTACCAATTTTTAAATATTTTGAGTATTGCTGCTCAATATTTAAGGTACGTCTTCATAAAGAGGATAACTCTGGCTATTTAGTAAACTCTAGTGTTTTTGTTTACTTGTTATAGAGGCCTAATTTTTTTCATTTTTAGTAAATATTTTAAACACAAATTGATCACTCAAGAGTTTTTAAGAATACAAAATGATGTGCTTGCTTCGGCAGCACATATACTAAAAATACAAAATGATTTTCATAAATACTGCAATCCCTACTTCTATGTCATTAGGTATCAAAATTATAGGCTTGATGAATGGGAAGAACTGTTCTGGACGTATGGGAGTTAAGAATGCCAGCTCTATAATCAGATAGTCAGGGTTTTCTACCCTGTTCACACAATTACTAATTGTGTGACTGTGAGTAAAGTCCTCTTTAAGTGAGGATTGTAGAATCTACTTTAGGTTGGTAAAAGGGTTAAATGAGGTAACATTGTGTGTGTAATATGCTTGACCCTGTGCTGTACAGAGTTCTTAAAAATTAAAGTCATTTGTGTTATTTTTGTTATTATTAATAGAAGATGGTGGTAGGTGTATACCGGAGAGATTAAAAGGAAACAAAGATATAAAACAATAAATAGCAGTAACAAAAGAGAGTAAAGGCTAAATTGTAAAGTTGAGGCTTGAAAGCCTGTTAAGAGAGCAGTGTGAGCTAGAATAATCTGATACACACGTCTGCAATCATAGAATATAAAAATACATCTTTTTTTCATAATGCCTTATTTTTGAGTTTCAGTATCACTGCAGTAGAATATACTTCCCCTGAGAATATTGGTACCTTATAACTTTGCATGTATATATACCCAAACAGATCACCTATCTTTTACTCAGCAAATGTTTGGGTATCTGTTGATTCTCAAGCACTAGACATGTACTAGTGAAAAAGTAGATAAAAATCCCTGCATATGGAGAGTTTATACTAGTGAGTAAGGCAAACAATAGAAACACTATATAAATAGAATATATAGTTATTAAATAATAAGAAAAAGTAAGGGGGAAAGAGGGAAGAAATGGGATAGAAAATGTCAAGGGGCAGAGTGACATTTCAGTGCTAGAATAGAGCATGTGACTGTGAAGGTAGCGTGTTCCAGGTCCAGGGCGGAAAAACAAATGCAACGGCTTTGAGGTGGGATTGAGCAAGGTGACCATTATGACGGGCAGAGTGAGCAAGGAGGTCAGGAGCAGGAGGTCAGCAAGGCTGGAGCATGTTAGCCTTATAAGTCTTAAGGACTTTGACTTTTATTTAGAGGGAGATAGGAAGCTACTAAAAATTTTGGAGCGGAAAAGTATCGTGATCTCAGCTGTATTTCAACAGGATCAGTCTGATTGGCTTGTATTGAAAATAGATTGTAAGAGGTTAGGGCAAAAGTCGAGGTCAGGTAGGACAGTCCAGACAAGATATAAAGGGAGGTTGGAAGAATGATGGGACAGAACAATGAGGCAGGATAAATTCTAGATGTAAGAAGATAGACTAGGTGTGTGGAACTCCATGGCAACCATTTTCTGGATACTAAATTCTTATTTAGTATAGTATGATCATTTTTAAGTTGCAGGTTAGAGCTACAAACGTTATCTAAATTCTGTTTAACAACTGATTTGTATACATTTGTCATATACTGATTATTTCTGTGGTATGTGCAGTGTTTCTAACATCAGAGTGCATTACTGTGGAGTGTTTGAGGGCATCTCTATTTAATGTTTTTAAAAATACATTTTCATTCTGTATTAGCTTTATAATCCTTTATTCTGTAATTTTTTATTTCGATAAAATTAAACAAGCAAAGTCTTTCATTTTTTTTTTTTCTTCTTTTGGTGGTACTAGAGATTGAACCCAGGACTTTGTATGTACTAGGCAAGGGTGTTATCACTGCACTATTTACTTGGCCATAAGAAAGGGTATTTTGACATACTACTGACTAATACATGATATGATAAAAACGTACAGTGAATGTTTAAATTAAAAAATATTTATTACAATAAAAGAAATGTTAATCCCCCTTAGAGAACCCCTCCTCACTTGGAATACACTTATTCCATAGTTTTGCATCGTTCCAAAGCAATTCTGCAAGTCCTGTTGTGTGAATGTCTTTGAGGTTTGACTAAACAAATGTGAATGCTACTGCCAGCTGCGTCTAACGGAAAAGCCGCTCATAAAATCATTGCAGTCGTTGTGTTCACCAGGTCAGCCGCCTTGTGACTTCTGGCTCTTCCCGGAGTCTAAATGACCAATAAAGATAAATGTTTTGAGTTGATTGAGGATATAGAGACAGTCACAGCAGCGCTACAGTCACTCACGAAAGAGGACTTCCAGAAATGCTTCAGAAGGTGGCAAGAACAGTGGGATCAGGGTGTTTGGAGTGAGGGGAAATACTTCGAGGGGGGCTAGTGGCAATATGTCTTTTACTATAATAAATTTTTAAGAATTATATATTCACTGTATCTTTAATCATGTCATGTATGACAGTTAGGATCTGAAGTTTGTGTACTAAGAAAATCCTCTTTTCCTTTTTTTTTTAACCAACATGAATATGAATATCAATATGATTTGTAGAATTAAAGGAGAAAAAAAATCAATTTTATTTTTCACCTGTATGCATCATAATGTTTTATTAATATGTTATTGACTTAATAATTCAAGAACATTTTCTAAATTGACTTTTTTTTCCCTTGGTACCGGAAATCAAACTCAGGACCTTCCACTTGCCAGGCAGGCACTTATGCCACTGAGCTATATCCCCGGCTCTTTAAATCAACTTACTTCTCCACAACCCACCTCCTTCTAGAAAAGTTTTTAGACAGTTTATGAAACTGTTATGAAATAGTTTTAAGAATGTCTTTCACTCTACAGCAGCATGGCATTCCTGATCATCACAGTCACCACACGGTGGTGTAGAGTAGGTCTCATCTGGGTCCTTACCAGTCACACTGCAGTAACTGCGTAGTATATTGTACACTATCCCATTCCATGCTTCACATTTGATGTGTTTCATACAGAAAATGTAGGAAGGCAAATAGGAACTATCTCCTAGAAATTCTTCATCTTTTAATATACTGGTGCTTATTCTCAGTATACTGTACATATGGCATAGAAATTGACTATATTTTGTGTATATAGAGAAAAATAAAGTTTTAATAAATTTGTCACATTTAACATTGTGAACATTTCCATATCAAATAATATTCTTAATGTCTTTAAGCATATGAAAAATTCTCTTATCTTCTATGATGTTTAGTTTTATCTTTTAGATTATGAAGTTCCAGGCAGGCACTATGCCACTGAGCTATATTCCCAGCCCCTCGATTATTAAGTTCTAAGATGGGTATGGTGATATACTCCTGTAACCCCAGCACTCAGGAGGCTGAGGCAGGAAGATCACTGTGAATTCTAGGCCAGCCTGGGCTACATAGTGAATTCAAGGCTAGCCTGAACTACATAGCAAGATTCTGTCTCAGGGGTGGGGGATATATACGTGTGTGTGTATTTTACATATGTGTATGTTTACATTTCCAACATTTCATTATTAAAATTATACTGTAGTGAGTATTATGGCCTAGTTTTTATATGTCTGTAGCTATTTGCAATTTAGGGAATTTCTGTTTGTATTTCTATGTCTATGTATATGTAACAGGTATAAAGTTATAAAGTTGGAAGTCGAAAAGATGATAGTTTCTCTTTCTGTAGTTAATAGAAGTTGAAGAAATGGAAATATACTGTGTGCACATTAGTAATGGAGCAAATGGCAGTGAGGAGATTAAGCTATATGTGCTTAGCACAGTTCTAGGTGCATAATACCTTACACTTAGGAAACACTTAACTAAATGCCAGGCTCCGTCATAAAGATGTTGTAGTCATTGTTTTGCTCTTTACTAAAATTATATAAGATAAGTACTGTTATTAACTTAGAAAACTGAACTACTGAGAAATTATTATTATTTTTTTTGTCCAGTGTTAGCCAGTGATGAAATCAGAATTCAAACCCAGGTAGTGTGGCTTTAGAATCCATGCTGCCACCATACCCTTTAAACATGCACAATGTACAAGTCAAGTGTTTGACTTTTCAGTAAATGCTCAGTACCATCGTCACTATTCCTGTTGTACAGCTGTATAACCTAGAAATTATTTTGGTTCTAATATATTTAGATTTTAGAAATATAATGCATATATTGTATTTTATTTAATATCCTGTTGGCAAATGCATTCATGTGTCTGCCATGATATATGTTTACCTTTATATTAATTTAAAACGAAATAGCCAAATGCCAGCCTGTTCTCCAAATGAATTATGAAAATCTTTTTGCTTTTTACAATTGTGGTTAAGGGCCTTGTAGATTTGTATAAAATTATTAGTGTAATGCCTAGCAGTTGAAGCACCCAGTGTAGGTTGGTGGTTATCACTGTTAACAATACTATTATTAGTGATTGTTTTCAGGTACTTACATAGTAAGTACCTTCAGAAAATTACTAAAGTAATAGTACTTTTAGAAAATTACTGAATCATATAGGGTTAGGGCTACTTTTTCACATCATGATCTGAGGAGGGGAAGATATCTATGTTTTGCTGTCTTTTTCATTGTTCTTCCCTACATCAGAATAATGGAGGACTGTATGTGATTGCCTTCTGTGTCTTTTCTCCGTTCCACATACAGGCTTATCTAGCTTAGTGCTTCTGTCCTTCTGTCCCAGTTATGCAGAGTGTAAGGAGTTGTTCATCTTGTACAGCTCTTAGTAAGGCAGTGTTCAAGACTGTCCTGTTCCCATTCAGCATGTACGCTGGAGGAAAGACAACCTCTTTTGCAAATGGTACTGGTAATACTGGCAGTATACAGCAGAAGATCAAATATGCATCTGTATCTCTCATTGTGAACTACAATAAAACCAAATGGATCAAAAATCTAAATATTAAACAGTCTGCTGGAAAATAAAATAAGTAAAACTCTTGAAGACAGGCATAGGCAAGAGCTCTCTGAATCAACAAATGTCATATCAAATTAACTTCTGCACAGCAAAGGTAACATCTAACAGAGTGAAGAGAAAATCTACAAAGAGGAAAAAACCTTTGCCAGTCACTTCTTGGATGTAGGACTAATGTCTAAATTATATAAAGAACTGAAAAAATTAAACCTCCCCAAAATAAAAGATCCAGTAAAAAAATGGGCAGCTGAAATTAATAGATCCTTCATAGAAGCAGAAGGCAGTTGTGCAATATATACATGAAAACATTTTCAACATTTCTGGCCATTAGAGAAATGCAAATTAAAACATTGAGGTCCATTTTAGCTCAGAAAGAATATGTATCATCAAAAAATGCAATAAAAGTTGCTGGCAAAACTGTGGAGAAAAATGAACCTTCCTATATTGTTGGTGGGCATGCAAACAAGTACAACCACTGTGGAAATTGGTATGGAGAGTCCTCAAAGAACTAAAAACTAGGAATTCCATTCAACCCAGCTATCCATTTTCTAGGTCTTTTCCCAAAAGAATTAAAGACATCATATTACATACCCATTTTTATAGCAGCATAGCTCATAATAACTAAATCTTGGAAGTAGCCTATAGCTATCAACAGATGAATGGATAAAGAAAATGTGGTATTTATATAGAATGAAGTACTCTTCTATTATAAATAAGGATAAACTTGAGTCATTTGTAGGAAGGTGGATGTTACTTGAGACAATAATAAGTGAAATAAATTAGACATAGAAGCTTAGATATCACATTGTTTCTCTTATATGAGAAACCCAAACTGTAATAATTTAAAGAACAAAACAAAAGATAGATAATAGGAAACAGGGTGATAAATCTTTTGCAAATGGGAAGGAAACCAAGAAATGGAGGAAAAGAAGTAAAAAGAATTGAGGTGTGTTATGTACATGTACTAATAATGAATATAACCATTAACAATGGGTATAACCATTTTGTACTGTAAACATATATATTAAATACATTTTTAAAAAAAATGAGCAAAATTCTGATAGAAGTGTGGAGTGAATCAAGTAGGTAACACCTCAGGAAAACAATCTGGCAGTATGAATAGAGATTTTACATCTTTTCTCTTTTGTAAATTTTATATTGCTAATTGATTAGTTATATATGCTTATGGGGTACAATGTGATATTATGGCATATGTATACAATGTAAAATGTTTAATTCAAGCTAATTAGCATACACTTAAAAAAAAGATTTTCCATGCTTATTTTATTGTCATTTCTCCAAATATGACCAATAAGACTAAAGTCTGTGCAGTGATTGAATTTCAGTACTGTACTTCTTTCTACCCACCATATTAACTGATGAAAAACTATAATCACAGTCATTATAACTGAGTACTTGACAATTAGGAAGAAATGTTCAGTACTATACACTGAATTTTAATTATATGGGCATAGTACTTTCATTGCAGCCTGATAAATTTATTAAACACGCTTGATATGCTGATTTTCTATTGAGATTTTTTAAAAAAGAGTTTTGCACTTGAATATATACATATTTTGTATCATTACAAACATTGAATTGTTTAAAGCTCTGTATATACTTTGTTCTGTCCTTATGCTTACTAGTGTGAGATATTAGCTTCCAATTATTGTGTCAGAATACTGGAGAAACTCAAATTAGAAAGGAGATATTTTGGCTCACAGTTTGGAGGCTTTAGTCTGTGAGCAGTTAGCCCTGCTGGTTTTGGACCTGTTGGTGAGGTAGCATATGGGTGAGGGGTGCATGGTGGATTAAACCATTCACCTGGTGGCCAGGATACAAAGAGAGGAAAAAAACAGACTGGAGTCTCACAAGCCTTTTTAAAGTCACTCTGCAACAACCAAAAGATCGCCAAGCTATCCCCTTATTAAAGGTTCTCCACCTCTCAAGAGTGCCACGTTGGGAACCAAGGCTTTACCATGTGCACTCTTGAGGGACACTTAAGATCCGAATTATAGTGAGTAGTGTTTGTCTTCCCCATCCCAGCCTCTTAATAACTGGAAATATTTTCACTACTTGTCTTGCGCTTCTGTTGTTTAGCCTCAATTCTATAGCAAATCCAACAAGCTGGAAAGGCCCTTACCACTTATCTAATTGAACTGAAACGGAGATACAAAAAGAAATGAAATCAGTTTGTTGAGAGTGAGAATGGGATTTTATGTATTGTATTTGACACTTTCATGATCCATAACTGAAATATGAAATGCAGAAATACCTGCTGCTTTTTTGTTATTGTTGTTGTTAGGGATGTGTAAAGTTTGCAATTTGTAAAATAGTTTATCTTAATTGCTCTAATTAATTGCTTGTTGGGGGGGTTGAGGGTCATGGGATAGTGAGTAGAATAAAGAATGAAAATTAGATCATTTTCAGTTTATTTCATATCAGTTGGTGCCTGCAGAACATATTTGTTTTGGCAGCTGGCCTTCCCTGTAGTGTTATGTTGAAATTCGGCATGCATTATTTCCTGAGATCGATTTCCTGCATGTTGTACATTTTGGTCAATGTCTTAGTAATAGTAGATGTTGAGTTTAAATTCCAGAGCAGAAAACTTGGATATAACGTAAGCAACCGATGTTCACACATGCAGTTACTGATTTGGCATATGCTCACTAATGTAACTTTTTTTCACCTGGTATTATTTAATTTAGGACCTTAGAATTTGAGCTACATTGAAGTCATTGATAATTGGCATTTTTTTTTTACAGAGAGAAAAAGGAAATATGGATGACTGAAAGAAGTATTGTGTTGCATTTTAAAAGTTATATTTCCTTCATCTTTTCTAGGTTGCTGTAGTAAAACTAAAAAATGCAGATAAGGTATTTGCCATGAAAATTTTGAATAAGTGGGAAATGCTGAAAAGAGCTGAGGTAAGAGTCTCATATTGATGGACATTTAGGTTGTTTCTATAATTTTACTATAGAAAAAATTTTTTTATAATTACATCTATATCGGAGCATTTTTGTGTGTTTAACCATATTAATTCTTAGAAGATATAATCAGACTGTTAATAAATTTGTTTCACCAAATCTGTATTTCAAAATGAGAGAAAATAGAATATTAAAAGTAGTCTCACCATCCAAGATATGTATCCAATATAAATTTTGAAAGGGGGAGCTATGTAGTACTCTTAGAGGTACTTCTATGGGCTACCCTGAGGCACTCCAGTTTGTGTATACTGAGGTTGAAATGATTTTAAAGATGATTTTTATATTAAGGAATTTTTCATGTTGTGCTGGGTCTAGTACAGTACTTACCCATTTCTCAAATTTAGTATCTTTGCTATTGAAACTTTTGTGCTAAAGCTGGGGAATATAGTACATTTAAACTCTTAATAGCTATTGATATGAATAAATTATCTTCAGAAAAGTTGGACCAGTAGATTTTTAGGTTCAAAATGTACCTATTTTCACACACTCATAAACTGAGTGTTGTCTTTTTCTTTATATCAAAAATATTTTTACTGACAAGCTAAAAAGCCGATACTTCTTACGTTTGGTTTGGCCACCAAATATGTAAAATGGAGACTTCAAAGTAAAGTGATGATATGCTGTATGCCGGCCTAATTTTTGCATTTTTCAATTTAGAATTCCTATTTGTTTTTTTTTTAACCATGAAAATTTTGGCTTTGCCTGCATCAGATATTATATCAGGGAGAAATACTCAGTTATTATCTGAAAGTATTTTTCTGTGATGATACTTTACTGAAGGAGAGAAGGAGAGAGAAGACTTCATTCTTAGTAGATAAGAAGCCAGAGTGGATATAATTATCTGTAGATTTTCTCAGTGACACATGATTTTCAAGTATGTGTACAGTTCTATTGTGCTACATAAGCTCATTAATTTGATGAAGGCATTTCTGAGTGTTCTGAAGAGAGTCATGTGACAGTGTTGCAGAACTACTATCATTTTTATATATGGTCCTTATTAATTTATGTTTTAATGTAAATAATCATTCTGTTCTTTATCCTAATAATCTGTTAAAGATGAAATTTAAATAATTATTATCAAACATAAAAAGTATAATGTGTATAGTAGCCACATCACGATGGCAGAGTGTTCGTCTAAACATTTGAGAAAGTGAGTGAGTGAATCTGAAGGAGCTCTATGATTTCCAGTAACCTCTTAAATGTTTGTTGCGTTCTTAGACTCAAATATCTTGCTTTTCAAGGAGAGAAATTTTAAGACATCTTTTAGAAAATGTAATTGAAGTAGACATTACATCTTTTAGCCTTTTGAATCTCCCCAAACACCTTATGAACCCCAGGGTGTACATGTATCATGATTTGGCTAATACTGATCTAGAACAGGGCTTCTTGGTGGGCACTGCTGACCTTTGGGGCTGGGTATTTCTTTGTTGTGGATGCTGTCCTATGTATTCTAGGTTTAGTAGCATCCCTGGTCTCTACTCATTCGAGGGCCGGGAATATAGTTTGGTGACATAAGCGTCTGCCTGGCAAACATAAGGTCCCGAGTTTGATCCCTGGTACCACACACACACACAAAAAAACCTAGATCTACTCATTAGATGCCAGCATTTCCCCTCTCCAATTGATATAACCACCTAAGGACAATGTGACAATGATGCAAAAAAGTAAACTGTTTATAGACATTCTGTGCTTTACATCTAGAGTTAGTGTCTGACGTACTAATAAGAATAGCTTAATAGCTAAATATTTATGAGTCAAATCATATCATTTATAGGAATCACTTTAAATAATATGTGTATGCACACTGAGAGCTGGTAGTTAAGTGGTTGAGGTTCTAATGAAACAAGATTGACCAATAAAATAATTGAAATTGAGTGATGGTACTTTGGGAGGAAGAGGTTGTTATATTAGTCTACTTTTATATGTTTGAAATTTTATGTTATAGTTCATTATGTATTTTTATTTTATAAACTTTTTAGCACAGATTAGAACTCACAAGTCAGTCTTCTGACTAAAATATTTGGAGTTTCAATTAGTTTGAAGTCATCAATTGGATGAAATGATGAGTCTAGCTTGAATTTCTAAGAATTTCAGGTAGCTGTTAATAGTAAGATAAAGCCTGGAGACAGCAGTCTCCTAGGCTCTGAGATCCATCATAGCATCTCTAAAGTGTTAGCAGTTGACTATAACTTCATTTCAGTTCAGTTATAAAATTGGACTTGATGGTAAGTAGGTCACATGATTTTGTTTTGTCCTTAAATGAAGTGAAGCAGGTAAAACTGCACATTCAGGTTGGTTTAATTAAACTTTATTTTATTGTTTTCTCTGATGTTGCCATGTAATGTCTGGTTTTGGGAATTTTGTGGGCTCAAATAAAGATTATAGATGTACATGGGAATTGTTAGGGCTGATTGTATAACACTGTTGTTTGCTGTATCATGACTTTAATTTTCCTTGTCAAAATTAATAACAAAGCACCTGTTATATGTAGAATACTGTGTGATAATATAGTATATCCATTAAGAAATATTAGGTAGGGTTTTGTGTACTAAGATAGAAAGATATTCCAATATATTGTTACTTGGGCAAAGAAACTACTTATAGAGCACTATGACCTCATTTGTGTAAAGAAAAAAAAAGAAGTGGGATACCATGTGAATATATAGTGTATGAGTGTTATGTATACTCTGAAACTTTCTGAGAATGTACTGAACAAAGGGTTGAAGGTGGTAACTTTTGAACACAATAGTTGGACGATGAAATTGTGAGGCATGGCTTAGGAAGGCCTTTACTTTCTATATTTCCTTTCAGTTCCTAAGTTTTGGTATAGAGTTTTCATTTTTAATTAAAAATTAAAGATTATATATTATAGAATTACATAAAATTGTTTTTATTGTTTCTATGATTCTCCAGGCTATACGTTTATAATAGTGTAGCTAAATTAAAACTTTAACAAATCGGTAAGAAAAAAATAACTTATTAGAGAAAGTGGGCAAAGGAGGTGAACATCTGTACAGAAAATTCATGTATCCAGTAAGTACATATGAATCTATTCATGTGCAACTAGAATTGTGAATATATTAATTAAAAGAACAATAAAATACAGTTTCACATCCATCATATTGGCAACCACTTAAAAGTCTAATAATGCCAAATGTGGTTAAAAATGGGATAAGAGGAGCTTTGTATACTGTGGTGAGGTGGCAATTAGTTAGGAAAAGAAAATTGCTATCATTGGTAAAGTTGAAATTTGGTTATCTCTGGAATTTGTACTTTTACATATATACTGTAGAGGAGCTTTTGTACACATGTACAGATATTTTCATTATAACACAAACTGGAAATAACTTACATTTCCATGATTGGGGTTACATTGGTAAGTTCTGGTACACTCAAACAATGGAGTACCATAATAGTTAAACAGGAAATAGTCATTATTAAGTAAAAATGTAATCAGGTAGCAAAAGGATAGGTAAAATTACAACATTCTTGTAAAATTTCAAAGTACAATTAATTTCTCTTATTTTGGACATATGTACCTGTGTGGTCCAAGTATATTGATATACTTTAATATCTTCAAATTATTTATTCTAATAGGGTAGGAAAGGAGGAGAATGGGTAGGAGGGCTTACAATTTTAAAAATAAAAAGATCAGAAGGAATTACGCAAAATGTGAATATTTGTATTATCTGGGTGGTAGTTTGGTATATGTTTGTTGGTTAAATTACTCTTTGCATTCTTATTATTTTGAACCATATAACAGTGTTTTTCTCATATGAAACACTTGGTTAAGTGTACTATTCTAGGAGTTTAATTTCCTCTTTGAAACTTGAGTTGTTGAAAAGTCATACTATTGAATATATTCCTTTTCCAGAGTAATAATATAGCAACTGTTTGCATATTTTCTATTTTCATGTAAAGTGTTTTCTAAGAAAATTTTCCTTTCCTTTTCAGACAGCATGTTTTCGTGAAGAAAGGGATGTGTTAGTGAATGGAGACAATAAGTGGATTACAACTTTGCACTATGCTTTCCAGGATGACAATAACTTAGTAAGCATCACTTGTATATGTTTCTCTATCCTAATAATTATTGGTGGCAGAATTTAGCATTATTTGCTTTTAAACATTATTTAAATGATTCTAAATAGAAAAAAAACACTGCATTTCATAGAGTGTAACGTAAATACGTGACATGAACATTTTTTACTCTGATTCAGTTTCTTCCCATTGAAATATAAGTGAGTGAAAACTCAATCCAACCTGATTTAATTTCTATCATTTATATTTTATAAGAAAGTATTCAGAATTTTTCCTTTTCATAATTTTCTCATTGTATTTTCTTCATAGTGTTCTTTTCCTTTTTAGATTTTTACATATTTTTCATGGAGGTCATGTGCTACATTAATTAGAGCCACATTTATATTGACATCATGAATCATTTCACAAAAAAAACTGTGTAAGATCCTGAAGGAAAGTAAAAATACTAGAAGCTCTGCCAATTGAGAATAAATAAGGATGAGGAGAAAATCAAGAGCCAGTTGAGATAGTTAGAGCACACTTATAATCCCAGGTACTCAGGAGGCTGAAACAAGAGGGACGCAATTTTAAGGCCAACTTAGCAATACCCTGTTTCAAAATAAAAAGGGATAGGGTTGTAATTCAGTGGTAGAGCGTCTGCCTCCCATGAGCAAGGCCCTAGGTTAAATCCTCAGTACCACCCTGAGAGGGAGAGGGAGTTTAGCATACATATGTTGATAAAACTTGGGATATAAAATCTACTGGGACATATTTTCACAAATATTTGGTTGAATGTGTGCTATGTGTTGAGTACTGTTCTCTTGCCTCTGGAGACATAGCAGTAAGACAGATGAAGAACCTTTCAGTGCTCTTTCATTCACATGAGAGGAACCAGATAGTAAGTCTAAAGGCAAGTAAATAATGTTTTCATATTTTAGACAGTGGAAATATTACACTTATTTAGAGGCATGAAATAAATGCAGATTCTTCTAAGATAAATATAAATTGAGGAAAGGAAAGAGGCAGAGAAGACTTAGCAAGCAAAAGCATAGAGATTGGAAACCACTTGTTCCATTCATATTTATGGAAAATGGATTAAGACGTTGGAGGATGAGGAAGGAGGGATGAGAGAGTCATGTCATATTGTCCCTTAAATGTTTTGCTAAGTAAATAAGGCTTTCAAAACCATGTTTTTAATTTATGTATTTTTTTCCTTTTAGTCATGGGACTCTAGTGTGTTCTTTTTTTTTTAACTTATTTATTTTATTTTATTTTATTATTTTATTTATTTATTTTATTTTATTTTATTTTTTTATTTTAGAAACATAAAAGTGCAAAAACATATTGACAAACAGACACCCATTATCATAGAAAATAGTACAATCACAACTAATCTATAGACAAGGTGATATGGTCTCAACAGTCGTTGTTGCTTTATCCATTGATATCTTCGAATTGTAGATGTATGGACCCATATACAGACATGCAAATTTAGTCAGACAGTTGATCCTCTCAACAACAGAAAAAAAATAAATAAATAAAAAAAAAAATAATAATTAAAAAAATAAAAGTACAAAAACATATTCACAAACAGACACCAATTAGCATAAAAAATAGTACAATCACAACTGATCTATAGACAAGGTGACATGGTCTCAACAGTGGTTATTGCTTTATACATTGATATCTTCAAAGTGTAAATATATGAACCCATATACAGACATGCAAAATTGGTCACACACTTCGAAGATATCAATATGCAAAGCAGCAACTATTGGTGGTTTTTTGTGTGTGTGTGTGTGTTTGTTTTTGTTGTTGTTGTTGTTGCTGTTGTTGTTTGCCTGTTTTGTTTTCTGTCTTTGGATGTTTGGTTTTTGTGTTTTTCTGTTGTTGAGAGGATAAATGGTCTGACCAATTTTGTATGTGGTTTTTAATGACATATCTAAAAGCCTAGACAGTAAAGCATATAGTAATGGAACTGCCCTTACTGATCTCTTCTTTATTCTTCTGCCCTCTTTCAGTGTTACTCAAGGGTTCTTCATGCAACAAAATCTGGAAACTGTTCTAGTGTTACTATAGAAGGGTTTATGCAAGGAAAGGAATTGGGTTGTCTTGAGGCATGAGAGGAAGGCTAGTCTGGTTAGAGTATAGCAACTAGGGCAAGAGAGTTGTACAGTAAGTGTAAATCATTACAGTTACAGAGTATAAGTCATACTAAGGAGTCAGATTTTATTCCAATTTCAAGAAGAATGATAGTTTTTCATTGTATACAGAACATGCAGGCAGCAGTTTTGTGTATGTATGTCAGGGGAAAACGTAGAGGCAAAGAGACTACAGGACTTTTATAATATTCAGGTGCTAGATGATAAGGATTTGAATGAAGGTGATAATATCCAAGTAGAGATGAAGAAGAGGGTATGGTTTTAGGCATGGCTCAGGAATAAATAATTAAAACTTTTTAATTTTAATATAATAGAAGTAGATATTGATAAAGAAGATATAAAAATACTCTTCTATGGAAAAAAACAAAACAAAATTGCATAGCAAAATAGAAAATACCAGTGGTTAACATACTGTGTATCATGATCTTAAAAGAACGGCCAAAGTGTTACTCTTGTTTCATGTGTATTTCTAGTTTCTTTTGTTCATTGCAAGGAAATTTTGTTCTTTGTTTGCTCCTTCTTTGTAAGAGAGGGTCTTTTTTTTCTGTGACTGTACTCTGAGTAACATTTTGGCAGTTTGAACTTTTGAGTTAACATCAATGGAAGAGAGAGGATTCACAATTACTCCCTTTGGTCCATGGTCTTCCTTGTGGGATTCATCAGTTAGGTGGTGATGAATTGAAGAATGTAGAAAGAAGAGCAACTTTAGGGTATATGGAAATATGATTACTTTAACTTGGAATATGTTAGGTTTGGATTGTCATGTGATCCATTCACTGGGTTGGATGTACAATTTTGGTGCTCTTAGAGGGTAAATAGCACTACAGAGTTCTTAGCTCTAATCTGTTCCACCTATTTGTGTACAGTTGGAAACTAGCAATAGTCTTTACATTTTTAAATAGTTTAAAATGAAAAGAATAATATTTCATGATACATGAATATTTTAAACTTCAGTCTGCATTAAGTTGTATTGGAACATAGGTGCACTTACTGATTTATATATGTTTTCTATTAACTACAGTGACACATTTATACTTAGTAGCATTTTGATCATTGTACATATTGCTGTACTGTGCTATTTTAATATTTTTATTAATAGTGGATACTCATCAAAATAAGGAAAAAAGAGTAATCTTCAGATATGCTTAGTGCATAACACAGCAGTTTTTAAAAAAATGAAGTGGCAAAGCATTGCATTTCTTATACAACCAGACTGCAGCTATACTGATAGAATGCAGTACTGTACAGTTTACATGGCCTGAATAGATACTCATCACCACATTCTCAATTCATGGTGAAGAAGTGATCAGGAAAATCAGAAAATTGAAAACAGAATTTCTTATCACAGCATAATTTCTTTTCAAAAGCAAAACACATGGGTGAGCCTGCAGTATTCCTGAATGGCTAATATGCTATCTGGGCAAGGAAAGCCACTTACCAATGTTAACTAAATCATGCTTGATGGAAACAGTGGAAAAAATGTATTCAGGGAAAGTAAACGTGTCTAAGATTCAGCCATTTGTCAAGAACAGTTGCTCAAAGAATGAGGACTCCAGGCGCAACATACGTTAAATTTTAAAAGTAGGAGAAATTAGGATGTTTATATTTTTTCTTATATAAATACCTACATAATATCCTTGATTTTACCTCTTGGCCTACCAGGACTACGTAGTATTTACTCTCTGGTCTTTTATAGTAAAAATTGGCCAGCTTCTATTGCAGGTAGTAGTGAATATAAAGTGTGAACATATGTAACTGAATAGTGCTTGTACAATGGAGGAGATGGAGATGAGGAACCCAAGAAGTAACTACTAAGAAAGAAGACCAAAATACAGCATCATGGAAACTAAAGAAAGGAGAATGGGGTGGGAGTTACTTCCTAGCATGCCTGGGAGTAATTGCCAACAATACGTATGTGTGTGTGTGCGCGCATGCGCACACATACACTCGCACACATTCACATGCGCACACACACAGAGGCTGAAGAAATGGTCAGTAGTGTTAAATGTAGTATTGGGTTAATTTTTAAAAAGACTGAAGATATTTTGTTTTCCCACAAATCTTGCACTTCAGCCTCAGTGGAATATCCTCTGTTCTTTGAATATTCTCTGTACTACTCTGTGGTTTATCTTTAATATCTGGACCATTCCTCTTCCCTTACTGCTGTTGAAGTGCAGCTAACATTGTAAAATTTTGCTCAAATTTCCTATCATTAAAAATAGTCATTTCCAGTTGGAATTAAACTGTCTCATTTTAGCTTGTCCTCCTCTTTTTGCAGGGAGGGTTGGTGATATTGGGGCTTGAACATAAGGCCTTTATGATAAGCTTTAAAATTTTTTGTTTTGTTTTGTTTTGAGATAGGGTCTGGCTGAACCACTAAATTACACACATGAGGCTTGAACTTGCTACCCATAGTGCTGGGATTATAGGCATGTGCCATTGTGCTTGGCTTTACAAAGTAACTGTACTACTGTTGCATGACTAAAATGTAAACAGTATCTCCAATTCTGTGATAAAACTATAGAAAGAATTAAATAAATGCTGAGTCTTACTATCTTTAGCTAAAATAAAATTAAAGGCTTATATAAGTCTATAATAGTCATAGGAAAGGAGCTGGCGTGATTAGTGGTAGAACTCATGTCAGTATGAATGAGACCCTGGGTTCCATTCCCAGCACTGCCAAAAAAGCCCTACACTGTGTACACACACACACACACACACACACACACACACACACACACACACACAAATAGCTGTGAGGTTTATCTGATTATTGGCCAGATCCAGGTAATTGAACAGTATTTTTACAGTCCTTTCTTTACATCCTATACATGCTTATAAAGTATTATAACGTTTTACAGATTGCAGGTTGTGACCCATTAGTGGCTTATAAAATCTAGTTAGTGGGTTATGAACAGCATTTAAAAAATTAAATAGGTAACAAAATGATATTGTTCTTAGCAATTAGTAAGGGTAAATATAGTTTTGTGACATAGTATACTGAATGGTCATATAAATCATATGTATTATTGTGAATTGTAGTTTGAATTGTTTAAAAGTAACAGCACTTTGTATATATTAGCCTTTCAGTTATTAAATTGAATGTGAAATTAAGGGATGACTGTACCATACAGATAAAATCTACATAGATTTATCAGCAAAATCCATGAGTAAATTAAATACATAGCAAGTATTTGCTTGGTAAAATTGTAGCATTTATGGTAATTTTTAAGTTTTCAGATAAATGAAGAATAACATTCCTCATTACAGTATAATCCATAATAGATAGCTAGAACACTGTAAGTTTATGTGTTCCTTAATTCTACATTTTGTTATAAGAATAGATATAACTATAAAAACTTGTAGGTGCAGAAATAAAGTGCCTGAATACCACATTTTCTATAGCACAATTTTGCCAAAACTTGAGGAAAAAAGCCTAACCTGTGACTTATAATTCTGTCTCTTTTGATTTTAGTCTGATCTACACTCTCTTGGCATTTGATATTGGGCTTA
Source organism: Dinomys branickii (assembly GCA_004027595.1). Classification (NCBI taxonomy): domain Eukaryota; kingdom Metazoa; phylum Chordata; class Mammalia; order Rodentia; family Dinomyidae; genus Dinomys; species Dinomys branickii. The sequence continues at coordinate 5,967 of PVLD010003799.1, read as the reverse complement.
CCATTTCATTTTCAGAGACATTTCTTCTAAACAAATAGTCCTTATATAGACTATTGTTATATCATATTAGACTTATTTTATAATGTTACTTTAAATTATGAATTAATATTGTAGAATGTTATAATAAAGGTTACAAAATATTTGGAGGAGCACTAAAATACTCCAGTAGTCAATCTTATGTAATCTGCCCATTTTTCTTTAGGGGAACCTTTGTCATTCATTAAAGAGTCAAGTTTTGGGTTACTTGGGAGGTTGAGATAATAGGATCACAAGTTGGAGGCTATCCCGGGCAACTTAATATAACAAGATTCTATATCAAAAACAAAATAAAACAAACAGGCTAGGGATGTACAGCTGAGTAGTGTAGTGTCCTGGGTTAGAGCGCCCCGCCCCCAACAGAAGTCTTGTTGACTCCCATGGCCGGTTTTTGAACACTTGAAAAATACTACAAAATAAGCCAGACATGGTAGGGAGTGCAGACCTATTATACCAGCATGCAGGACGCTAAGGCAGGGAGTTGATGAGTTCAGGTCCAGACTCAGCAATTTAGTGAGAGGCTGTGTGAAAAAATAAACAACAATCTTGTCATATGCTAAAGTATATCACATTGATAAAGTTACTATCGCTTAGAGTATTACGAATCAGTGAAATTTCTCTTTTCATATTTTTTGATTCTTAGTTTTCTATTTACTTTATGCTTGAGAAAAACAAAATATTTGAAGCAAAAATTTTACTTTTAAGCAATTATAAATTGTTTGAAGGGTGAAAGATATTTGAATATTAAATTGAAGTACAATATATGCACTCTGACTTCTTTATCACAATTCAGTGTATGGAAACAAATGATTATTTTTATGATAAAGAAATAACAGGTAGGAATCTCTGACAAGATGGGATTCATTCCTGTTATCCCTAAGAAAACCTCTAAAAGTGTATCTGTCCTATAAAATTTTTCTTGCCCACCTAACCTATTTCTTGTATGTTTTCAGATGTTTTAGCATTGTTTCCTTGAAATGTAGCTTATAAACAGGTCAAACTTAGTTGTGCATGAGGGGGGGAGGCCTGTAATCCCAGGTACTTGGAAAATTAAAGCAGTAGAATAATAAATTCGAGGTCAGTCTGGGCAACTAAGTGAGATCCTGTCTCAAAATTTGGAAGGGAAGGAAGGAGAGAGATGGAAGGAGAGAGCGGGAAGGAGAGAGGAAGGAGAGAGATGGAAGGAGAGAGCGGGAAGGAGAGAGCGGGAAGGAGAGAGATGGAAGGGAAAGAAGAGGAGGACTATGGGTGTAGCCCCGGCGGAGCCCTCCTGGCTCAGTCCCCGGCACCACCACCAAAAACAGAAGCAAAAGAATTTAAAAGAGATTTTAGGGATTTGGAGCTGGAAATTTTATGTGTATGTGTTTACTAAAGATTCATTTTAAATGCTTGGTTTCGTATTTCTTATTATTACTCTGGTGCTTAGCCCATAGTCTTTATATCTTGAACAGAGTCCTTAAACACATTCTTATTTGAAGAGTGTGTTAAAAGGCAGTAGTCTAAAGATTAATACCCTGAATTCTGGTTCTTTCTTTCTCTAATGTTTGGCAAGTTGTTTGATTGTTTTCCTGTGTTTCTCTCGCTAAAGAGCAGGAATAACAGTTAAGATCCCAACCTTCAAAATAAGGACACTATATGAATATCCCAGTACTTGCATTCCATGATTCCCGTTTCTTCATGAAGAAAATGGAAGTTTTGTTTGTTGGTTTGGGTTTTTTTCATACCAAGAATTGAACTCAGGACCTTGTTCTTACCAGGCAGGCACTTGTGCCACCTGACTATATCCCCTTCATGGAGAAAATGAGAGCTATCCAAGAAGACATTTCTTACACATAAACTTTCTTAAAATTCCACTCTCATCCCTTCTCTTTATGCAGATTCATCCATATTTGAATCTTTTTTCACATGTAGATGAGATGTATCTTTCTGTTTAAGGTTATTGATTCCATAACTGTCTACCTTTTGTAGGACTTTAGTCCATTGATTCACATCAGTTTGACTAGATCATTTTTCTTCTGCCATATAGAGACATACATAAAGAGTTAAAAATCCTTACCTTTGGGTAGGGAATATAGCTCAGTGGCACAAGCACCTGCCTGGCTAGCACAAGGTCCTGATTCAATTCCCAGTACCAAAAAAAAAAGTCCTTACCTTCATTTTTTTGCATTTTATGCTTTTGCGGTATATCCTTTGATATTTTTTATATTTTATGTAATTGTATGTCTGTGTACATATACATATTTTCTTTTATGTAAGTGTAATAATGGAGTATATATTACTATGTAGTTTGCTTTCTGCAGCTTTTCCTTAAATATCTCATGGATATGTGTATATATATACATAAAATTCTTTTGGCAACTGTATATTTCATAAAACAGATATGCCCTAATTAATTTAACTACTTGCTTTTTCATTTTCAAGTAAATATACTTGCCCATATTTCTTACGTATTAGAGTGCTTTTGTTTCCTTGAGACAGGATCTCACTTGTCTGAGGCTGGCCTCTGACCCACTTTGTGGCCCATGCTGGCCTCAAACTTGTGATTCTTTTGCTGTAGCCTTTCAAATACCTGGATTATGGTCAGACTACTGCGCTCAGCTGGGAGTATTTGTTTAAATTACTGCATTTCCCAGAGTGACAATGTTAGAAAGCAAAGGGCAGTCAAATTTAAATGATAACTATGAAATTACTTTCCTGAAAGGTTGTGATCTGTTAACCTACAAAAAGCAGTGTTTCTTGTTACTTTTCTCAAAGCTGTGTGCTTGCTGATCTGATTTATTGTATTTAAAGTATCTGAAATACAGTATTTCACTTGCTGTTTTAGTTTTTATTTACTTGACTACTGTTAATGTTATGTATGCATGCTTTAATTGGATAATTGTGTTTCCTGGTATATATATTATCTGTTAATAGCCTCAGCCTAGTTTTACTGGTTTGTCCTCTTAACAATTAGTAGGAGAAGCCGTATTTTAGGATTATTATCTCCTTGACATATTTTTGGAATATTACTTCTGAGAGAATGTGGTTTTTTAAAACTTGCTCAAAGATACCTTAGCCATAGTGGATGACCTTTTAAAGCTGGTTTGTGATTAAGATCCTGTCCTACCAGATGTTACATTTTTCTATGAAATTATCCAAACAGGACAATATGATTTTGATATAGAAATAGGCAACCATAACAGAACAAAGTGCCCAGGAATAGATGAGTGTATTTGGGATCTTACGGTATGAAGTAGTATCTCAATTGAATTGGAGTAAACAATAGGTTATTTAATTATTTTAGTTAATAGTTACTCTGTATCCAAGAAATAACCTTTACACCTTGAGCAACAGTAAATTTCAGACAAATGAATATGATTCAGAAATTGGATTTTTTTATTTGTTTGTTTTTTTGAGACAAGGTCTTGCTCTGTAGTTCAGTTCAGACTGGCCTTGGACTTAACTTTGTAGCCTAGGCTGGCCTCAAATTCACAGTAATCTTCCTGCCTCAACCTCCTGAGTGCTGGGATTACAGGCGTGAGCCACCATGCCTGGCTTTTTTTTTTTTTTTAAGGCAGTACCAGCCTCCCATGTTTGTTTTTATCAGGGTATTTCTGGTACATCAAAATTGCCCACTTTTGTGTTTTCTCCTGTTAGATTATAAATTTCCTGAAGACAGGAAGTATATCTTATTTATGGTTGTGTTCCCATTAAATAAGTGTGACATCACTACCTGCTATTGTTGGTACCCTTGTAAATACCTGTTGAATTTGTGAGTGAATTTACTTGTTCCTCTGTTCTGTATTTTATTTTCTGTTGCCAAGAAAATTATTAACATAATCAAAGACATTATGTGTTGGGTAGGAATGGAAGTAGATGGAATCCATAGAGATTCAGTAGACTACAAGACCTTGATCAGTGCATTGATAATTGCAAAACAAGGAGCAAACATAAAAGAATGACTTCTAGATCTTCAGAGATATTTTATGACAGGAAAGGAGTATTTCCTGTCATAATATGAATAATATGTGATGATGTTTATTCTTTGCCCCTTTGATACATCTTGTGTCTCTGTCAACAAAAATTTCATTTTGAACTGTTTTTTTCTTGAGAATTTTTTCTTCTTTTCCTAACTAATGAATTCTATCTTAATAACAACTAATTTATTTCTGAGGGCAAAGTGGGAGAAGAGTATGAGTTGGCAAAGGCAGAACCCAGTTTAACAGGCAAGGAAAATCAGAATATGTTTATATTCATCATTTTTAGTTCTATTTTAGGTGAGTTACCACAGAAGAGTTTCACTAAGGCATATTGAAAGTTTAGGATGGAAGAGATCCATGGGGTTTGGAGTTTACAAAGAGAAAACACAAAGTGATATGTTGGTGAGGGTAGAAGATGAAATGACTCAGGAAGCCTAAGTTTTTAATGATGATCATGGGCAGCAAAAATGTTAAGAGATAATTATTTTTGAATGGTGAATGGTGTATTCAGATCTCCTGGTGTGGCAAAAAATACAGTACCCTTTTCTATCAGTCAGTATTATACTAGAGAAACAGATACAGCACAAGACATAAAAGTGTATAAGAAATCATAATACTGGCTTACAGCCACAGAGTGTGATGAAGAAGTGTGCTAAGGGTGTCTGCACACTGGAAGCTGAAGGTCTGGAGTTAACTGCAGGGTTCCAGTGCAAGTCCTATCAGGGTCTGCAACAAAAGGTTGGAAAGTCTATACCAGAAGACTAAGGATCCAAGGCAGAAGCCAAAGAGTCTGCAGTAGAAGCCAGCAGATGACCCCCAAGCTGAAGGCAAAGACTGGCGCTCCTTTAAAGAACAGAAGCCACACACAAAAATAAAAAAATAAAAAAATAAAGAACAGAAGCCAGTCTGTCCTTCCTTATTTCCCTTTCATTCAGTCCAGGTGAAGAGCTACCCTAGGGTGGGTCCTCTGTGCCCTAGGGTGCAGACAGCTGTCCTGGCGCAGGTCCTCTATACCCTAGAGTGTAGAATTGCAGAGCCAACTTGGTTAAGCTTCTAAACTCAAGTTGACACAATTAATCAACCATTATACCTTTCAAGAGAAAAAAAACCTTTGATGTAGAGACCTTTCTTCTCTCTTCTGTTTATTCCCTGGGTGTTTCCACTCTTTCTTACAAAAAGTATTGTGATTGGCACTCAGTAAACGTTTAGTAAAGGGATGAGTTACGTTTTATGACTCTACACTAAATATTACATTGTATTTTACTAGTAAACTTGGTTTTTTAATTTTACTTCGGAAAGTCTCTTGCTTGCTACTGTTCTCATAGTATTTTGTAAGAGGTATAGATTTGTTTATATCCATTCCCGTTTCCTGCAACATTTTTGTTAATATAATTTTGCTACATTTCATTAACTTACTCTAATCATAGGATAGAATTTGTTAAACATTAGGCCTACTAAATATTGCAGGTAAGCCCATTAACTAAGATTTTATATATGGTTTTTATAATTTTCAAAGCTTTAAATATATGAAATTACAGTTTTGCTTCAATATACATTTTTTAAGGTTAGAAACACCTAAAATGATTGCTTTTTTTAGTACACATTTTCTATGCTTATAATTTTCTTGTGTAGTAATAAAAACAATTTAAATTTTCTTAAGATTCTAAATCATAATGTCAATTCACTCATATCCTTGAAATTTTTCCATTCTGCAATAAAATCACTGTAACATCAAGGCATTATAATTGATGTTTAAATATCTTCTATTTTCTAATATTAATACAGTCAAAGATAAAAACCACATGATTATCTCAATAGATGCAGAGAAGGCTTTCGACAAAGTCCAACATATATTTATGTTAAAAACCTTAGAAAAAATAGGAATAGACGGCCTCTTCCTTAATCTGATCAAAGCCATCTACAACAAACCAACAGCCAACATCATACTAAATGGACATAAACTGAAAACTTT